>JALPQI010009158.1:0-56753 GCA_025490895.1 Thaumatotibia leucotreta
AAGTCTGTGTATCTTATATTATTGGTGGGGCCCTTATTATACACTTCGACCAATTGGGATCTTTTGTGTTATAGTCTGTCTGTGTAAATATATTCTGCACTGATGCGCCAGCGCAGCGAGCTAATCGCGCGGATTCATTTGAATCTATTTAGGTAAACGGGCGCGACGCGCGCGCAATTACGCACTCCTGCGTTACCTGTTTTTTAAAAGCATTTTCTTGTGTTCATTTTACTTGTCCTTTCTTCCACTGTCAATTTTGTTATTTTCTATCAAAACTTCACTTTTTCAGCAAGTGTTATACTCCATTTCAAATACCAGGGCCCGATGCCACTGCAAAGTTTTATGTGGCATCGGGCCATGGTATTTGAAATGGAGTATAACACTATACCTACGTAATTATTATCATAAGTTGCGAAAAATACGAGTACATACGAACAGTATAGATGTGGGATGTAGACAACGGGATACTGGATGATCGTATAGAAGTTGATAACTTAACCGACGTAGGATTAAGTACCTAAGTTAAAAGTAACGTTTAGCAGAATCACATCAGAAGCCGTATGTGACTCCGCAAGGATACTTTAGGTTTTACTCGATACGTAAAGCGTTGCAGCACGAATCGCGCTCGCACTGATCTATAGGAGCGAGCGTGATGGACTGCTTAACGTATCGAGTAAAAACACTAAAAACCTAACCGATACTTGCCAACTCATGGTACCTACGGTTAAAAATACGAATATGGCAATGTTGTAACGCATTCCACACCAGCTTGCGAATATTTCACATTCTATTCATAATAATAATGCTTGTAGGTACCAGTTTCTGGATTTTTAGTTAACAAGGATGTAAATCTAATACGGGCGAATCACTTCACGGAGGTTCGTATTCGATATAAAAATAAATACAGTGTTCCTAAATTACCATAAAACATTTATAACATTTATTTTTAAATCTACCTCAGCTAATTCCTAAGATTTAGCTAGGCCAATTTTGATGATAACAGAGTAAATAATATATGTGGTAAGATAAAATAAAATTAAAAGTAAAGTATCAGTAGCCAAATAATATATGAGCTTTGTACATTCGATTTTATTCCATAGTTTTCTATACGTTACTTAGAGTAGTAGAGACAAGTAACTGTTGCAGCCCACCTTATTTGAAATACAAAAGCTTAACATACTAATGCTAAAGGTTTTTGTAAGTTTCGCATCTCTGTGTTACAAGCAATGAGATTACCCACATATCTGCTTACCCGTATCCATATTTACCCTCTTATAGTTTAAACACACAAGACCTACACTTCTCAAACTTAACTCTCACTTATCGGGAAAGTATTAGATTAACGTTCATAATGAAACTAATGACGAACATAAATATAAAATCTCTATACGTTTAGCGATACGTAAGAAAACTTATTGATTTAGCGATAATATTATGATATTTAATAGAGTTTAGAATGCACATTATTAAATTGTTAGATATTTAAAAAAAAAATAAACTGTTTATTTCAATAAATATTATTTACATTTTTTACCTTATAACCTAGACCTTAATCTTATAATTAAAGATTGTCACTTCTTGTTTGTGAATGTGAATATACCTTTAAACTAATAAAATGTGATTTAAATTTCGAAAAGACTTCGTCGGTCAAATAAAATACATCGTTAAAATAAAATCGGCGATAGCATCGCACATATTAAACAACCTTTATTGCCCTTTCGCAGCCACAATCCCATGATTAGCTGGAGTACTTATCCCGAATCGAGGCTAGTGCGACGCTATAAATTGGACGCGACGCGATATTGTGTTTCACGTCCGGCGTCAGACACGGGCGCGGATAACTCCGTGAAAAGGTAGAAATATTGCGCGGAGCTCAAATGCGACAGGCTCGCGTTCGATTCGTCGCGGTGTCTGGTTTCATTGCACCGCCCGCGAGGGTCGTTCAGGCAGGATTCCCATTTTCCGACGAGCTCGGGGATCTCAGATCTAAGACTGGACTTTGCCTTGCCTTACCGCATCATCATCACTAATATCATTTCTCTTCACCACCGTCAAATTTTCCTTCAACAGTCTCTCTCCACCGTCCCCAAATGATAGTGTAACGACCGTCCCACCGTCGTGGGATGCGACCCAGCTTCAGCTGCAGTCTGTAGCGGAAACGCGGGAGCAGCCATACATAAAGCTTGTTCACAAAATAAAGTAGCCATCGTAAAATCTCCACTGTTACACAAGTCCCATGACCCCATGTAGTTCTAACAGCTATGGGACTGTAAATTGATTCTTCTGTTTTATGTTTAACAATCGAATATCCAAAAGCATTCGCTTAAAAGTCGTCAAAATTAAAGTGACTTCAGATAATGCTTAGGTCTGGGCTCGTTGCAAATGTTCAGGACCAAAAAAGTACAATCTTCCGAGACGATTTCAACAATAATAGATTTGAAATAGTTAATAAAAATTGTAGACACGAGATTCACAGTTTATTATAGAATCGATATTGTTATTTAGTTAAGACCCATTGGGAAACTAAATGACCCGAAATGGTAAAATAAGAAGAAACTCTACTAAAATCCAGAAGTGTAAATAAAAGTTCATAATTATGGACGAATTGATATAAATATCAACCACAGCGTCCGAGGAGATAGGCAAAGAGCCCTTCTTTGTAATAACATCCATACAAAGCTGCAAAGGTAAGGTCTCATTAAAAAAAAAGACTTATACAGAGAATTATACAGAATGTCTACTTTATTTCGTGAACAAGCCTTACTCCAGGAGGAGTATCGTTTGTATAATATTCATGCAGACGAGCTCTGGCTAGTCGAACGCTCTGGAGATTCAGCCAATTGTGGTCTCAAGATCCAGTGTACCCACAGATACACGCAATGAGTTTTGATGGTTTGGGTTGATAAGATACAAGGACATACTAATCTTGCAATCCAAGTGTTGACCTCTTGGAAATTCTTTCTTTACACGCTCACTGAGATTGTATTTCTGATGCAATAAAAGTAGGGCCATCTAATGGAAACATGATTGAAAATTGCCTGTTTTTGACAACGCTCAGTTAAAACGCTAACAATTATTGAGCTATCGTGGGCTGCTCTCGTATTTACAATGGTGTCTTTCATTAGTACTTCACACTAAATATTTCATTAAAATCCCTATACTTATACCCTTAACCATTGTATTTCACTTGCCAAAGTAAACCAGGTAGCAAATTTTACTTTGTGCTAGTGCAATACCTGATTTTGTATTACATAATCTGTGCCCATTTGTCTTCGCGACATGCTCTTTCTTGAAGCGACGTTTATTGATAGCAATGTCTCCAGAAAATTGTGTTTATTAAAATTAGATCCCATTTTGTACTAGCCGATTTACGGCGCTGCATATCATACATTTACAACTGCTGTAAGTACCTAGTGGAATATAGGCAGTCGTAATGTTTTTATAACCAAGTTTAACTGTAAAGTTTTATAAACAGTTGTTGTTGCAGCTGGTAATCGTAATTGCTGTGTATACTTATAGTTTATATCACAAATAACGTATAAATATAAATACAAAAGAGTAAGCTGCTACTTATCTCCGACCTCTTTTATCTCGATTGAGGCTACAGATGACAATAATGTTTTATACTTTGGCAGCATTCTTTTACTATTAGTACATTGTGTATTAGGTAAGGGCGGTAAATAAGAAATTGTGAAGCCGAAGGCGCGGGCTTTACTTCACACGAGTTCATAATTCTTGTACCGCCCGTGACAGACACAATCTTTTTTCATCACACCTGTGAGGCAAAAAGTAATTTTTTTTTTCATAGCCTATGTGGTGTCCCACTGCTGGGCAAAAGCCTCCCCTCTCTTCCTCCAATCGTCCCTATCCATGGCCAGTTCTCTCCACCTCACGTCGTACGCGTCCATGTCGTCCCGCCATCTCCTCTTTGGTCTGCCTCTGCTCCGTTGGCCATCTTGTGGCTCCCAGTCAGTTAGGATTTTAGCCCAATACGACGGATGCATTCGGCAGACGTGCCCCGCCCATTCCCACTTGAGCTTGGCGGCCTTCATACCCACATCTGTTACTCCGGTCTTGGAATGCAGGTCGGTATTTCGTATACGATCTGTCCTACGAACACCCAAAATGCTGCGCTCCATAGCTCGCTGACAAACCTTGAGTTTGGACTTTTGAGCTTCAGTCTGAGACCAAGTTTGAGCGCCGTAGGTTAGGATGGGCAGGATACACATATCGAGGAGTTTGCGCTTAAGCGACAGTGGGAGGTTGCCCTTCATTAGCGTCTTCATGGACCAGAAGCTCTTCCAGGCGTTTGCGATACGACGATCGATTTCCTTGAACTGCCTGTTTTCGAAGTAAATAAAACAATATATTTTCACAAGACTACTCTAAAATGGTCTATCATTTCTCAAAATCAGAGATGGCTTAAATTTATCATTTTTATAACAGAAATCCCGGCACGCTAGTGCGACGTAATGTTGTATGAAAATCCTTGCTTGCCCTAGGGCGTAATGACGCATCTACGGCGCGCATCGCCGCAGCGCATTGGCGCACTTACTGAACAGGTGTGATGAAAAAAATATTTACCGCCTGTTTCGCAATCAAACAACGAAAAAGAAAAAGGCAGCTAACATTTATCTGGCGGACATATCTTATTCTGGGATAGTGTAATTAGCTAGGTCGTTATTGTAAACAATTAGTTGGTACCTAATGTACATAAGTAGGTAAGAGTAGGTGAAATAAATATTTCAAAATTCTATAAGTAGGTACATGCCTAATTATTTGGATAGGTATATTACGAAACAAGTGGGCTCAATGCCTGAATTTAGGTACCTAAGCTCCCGAGAATCAAACGTATTGGGCAAATATTACCCACGTTAACTGTGTAGACAAGTCAAGACCTTTACCTCCGTTCACCTTTGTATCATTATAAAAGCAAGTCACATTGATTTTAAACATTCTGAATTAAAATACAATAAAATTGGTCCAAGCAGCGAAAACTCGGAAGCATACCTAGTTACTCCAGTATCGGGCGGCCAGCATCGCACTTGCAGATGGTATCCGTACTATTGTTAATCCGGTAATTTGAATTTATTGCACCATGAATAAATGGTGTCGGCGAGCGAGCTATCGGGGAACATATCGAGGCAGTACAGCTCCCAATAGTCCAATACCAAAGCTCGGACACCCGGCCCATTCAATATGTGACACCGGCGACACGGCAATGCACGCGGGTAACGGAGCACGAGGGCGCTCCGTGACCGCTATGGCTAGCTAATGGACTATATTGTGGCAATTTCATTTGACCAGCGGCTCTACCGCGAAAAATGAAATTCGTAAATTTCGAGGATTTGTCTCTCTCACTCGTTTGAGTTACAGAGAAAAACCCACATTCACGACCGAAGGGAGTCCGAAGTCCGAGATTTCGACCTGACGTAAAATGAACCACTTCTTGCACTAGCGCGTAAAAAAAGCGCCATCTGTACTAAAAAAAACATATTTTCGAGCATTTATCTCTGTCACTACGTTTAGTTTACACCTTTGTTGTGGCAGAAACAGATTCTCGAAATCTATTTGCGATGTTCGTAGTAGAGTTCAGCAGACGTTTACCCTGCTTATGCAAGTGGATGTGATATATAGGTACTTAAAGGATTTAACAATAAGCAAACACCAATGCCAAAATTGGTGTTGGACATATAGGAGAAAATCGAGCAAACGCCTGAATCGCAAGATGGTTGCTCTTATTTGTATTTTTTTGTACATGACATAATCCCTTAAATACGTCACCCTTAAAAGGTACACTTGCCCGCGTTTGTATATGTACGAGCATTGGCAGCACATGAGCAAAACTAACCTTGTAAAGATATACCATATAGGACAAGTGATTGTTTCTCCTTAACGGGCGCAGCTCTAATCGGTACATCCTTGCCATGTCCTAGAGTTAATTAGGCTTAGATTGCATTCTGCGAGGCAAAAGACATGAGCTGGAGGTCAGATCTTGTTCTCTTCGACAATAGATAGCGTTCCTTTATTGTAGTCTGAGTCTATAAATAAAATATTATAAGAAAACATCGACCTAGTTCCAAAATTAAACTATGATACTAAGAAAAATATTCGAGCTCAATTATTTGCCCTTTCTTTGACTCGAAGGAAGGATTTTAGAAGGGAATGTTTGGAAAATAAATAAAACAATATATTTTCACAAACTATATCTCAGCGATATCTAAGGCCTCATTTTGTCTGCTTCCTTTAGGCAGACGTTGGTACGATCAGCATCTACTTACCTTTATCTTTTGTCGATTTAGGTACTGGCGCATAGGCATTTTTATATATGAAGTAAACGCTATTACTATATTATATTACGATACGAGTAGGTTGCATTGAAAGCACACGATATGCCTACGATAGTTGTTTGATGTCGAGTTGATGAATCTTTAGAAAAGTAGGGATACCTACTATAAATGAAATAGTTCTGTTTTAAAAATGAATAAAAAAATCTAAGGTATATAATCTTTTCCCGCTCTTAAATCACAAGCTCTAAGGCAAAATATAAAATAAAATTCAAACCGACAAATAACAAAAACGCAGGTGTGATCTCAATCAACTATTTAGGCTAACTATTTAATTGTATTGGCAATCATATATATCTATAGGATAAATCTTCAAATTTATAGCAGGTTTATCATCATTTAGCCTCAAAATGGC
Source organism: Thaumatotibia leucotreta (assembly GCA_025490895.1). Taxonomy (NCBI): domain Eukaryota; kingdom Metazoa; phylum Arthropoda; class Insecta; order Lepidoptera; family Tortricidae; genus Thaumatotibia; species Thaumatotibia leucotreta. Next base: position 6,703 of record JALPQI010009158.1, read on the forward strand.
CTGTTAGATGGGCATTATAAGAGCCGGGGTTACGTCACAGCAAGGATTATGTTTCCGCGACGCGATGAGGTGTGGACCGGCAATCAGCCATCATTATTTACGGACTGCTATTATCACCTCATGGCTTTTCTGGTTTATTATCGGCATTGCTCGTTATGTTGTCCTGCGACGGATAAATTATGCTATTAAGTTAGCAGATTGACAAAGTTATTTATGACATTAAGTGAGAGCGGGTTGAGTGGCGGCCGCTAGGGACCGCTCTGGACGAGTTCTGTGGCAGATAACACCAGCTTTCTGATACGATAGGTTTTGCAATGATGGCCCTTGTAACTAACATGAAAAAATAGATGTCTACAAGGATAGGAGTGGCAACGTTAGAATGTCTTAATAAATATTATGTAATGACTTTAATAATATTTTAATCTGTCAAGCAGCAAAGTTTATTTTGAAATAAATTTCAGAATAAGTTTCAAGTCTAGTCGAGTAAAGTACCGGCATTTTAAGATACCTACCTATACCTAATCCTTAAAGTATGATAACGAGTGCTGCAGATGGCATGCCCAGTGGACAATATCAATTAGACAGTTAATGGGTAAAGTGCATGTAAATCTTTGAGATCTCTATCAACGACTCAGCTGCGCTCGCTCGAGTTTTTATAAGATTTGAAAACACTGATTGAGTTCTTATAAGATTTTTTCCAAGTAGCATTTTCTGAGACTTCAACGTATTGTTTAAGCAATATCCGTATTTTTTGTCGTACAGTAACTATTTTATTACATTACTTAGTTGGCAATCAGCGTAAAAATCAGCGTTATTATTTTGCTAAGGCAGTTATATTATTTTTACATCGAAGGGTAAATCTGAACGCACAAAAGTTTGTTAACCAATGTCAAAGAACAAGAAAAGGATGTGATTTTTACACAAAACCCGAAGAAACAGAACGTAATAATTTATTTAAGAACTTGCTTTTAGATAATTGGACTGCACAATGGAAACAATTGTACTGCACATGGAATGCATTAACAGGTACTTGGTATTTGCACCGCGGAATTTCCACCAACATAAAAGGGGGGAGTCTCTATGGGATAAATGCTGAGAATGTTAGCACGCACGCAACGGGGTCGTACTCACATGCTTCTTGGAATAGAAACTACAAATATAGAAATATATTATTGTTAAAGGCCCGTTAATTAGTATGAGTTTATTGTCTGACTAATGCTACAATCGAGTTAATATTTTCCATATTGCCTTCATCGACAAGTCTTGTACTAATCAATTCATTTTAATCAAACAACTTTACTTGTACTTTTTTACTACTCTAGTTATTATTACATTTTCATTACAATTGTCACACATCATCAGCCTATTTCAGTCCACTCTCCTAATAGTAATAACTATGCGTATAAACGCATTAGGAGGTGAATACAATTGTCAAATGCCATTTTTTTTTTCTTTGTGTAGGTATTTGAATGTAAGTAGGTAAGTATTCATATTTCAAATTTAAACTGTAGGCAGTGTAGGTAGACTAAACAATGATCTTAACTTTTTTTTATTTTTACAGTCTAGGCACGTCTAGGTCCGAGTTACATGACTATTAGTTACAATGCACCTAGCATGGTGCCAATAATTATGACATCTATACAGGCTGACTTTTTTTCGACCGTTCAAATTCTACGTAGTGAATGTGTAGGTCATACTGACCAACTTTTACTATGGGGACAAAGTCGAAATCGCGAAATAAAATCAGCTGTTTCATACATTTCGGCCGGCGTAATGCCGCCAATTTGAATGAAACAGCTGATTTTTTTTCGCGATTTCGACTTTGTCCCCATAGTAAAAGTTGGTCAGTATGACCTACACATTCACTGCGTAGAATTTGAACGGTCGAAAAAAAGTCACCCTGTATAATCGTACCTATCGTATATCGTACATACGTTCAGATGAACATAATTAATTTATGTCCAAGGATCAGTAATCAAAATAGTTTACATACTTACGGAGCTGAGGCAACTGTACCTGTACTACGAAAATATGTATCCACTTTGTCATCTTATTTCAATACAGTAACATGAAAATGTGGATACTTAATTATCTGTGTAGTATCTACACACTCGGTCAATGAATACGGGTCAGGTGGTTTTTTTCATAGAAAATAAAGCAAAGATGCAGTTTTCAAATATTTTTTGAAAATATTTATAGTGTAGTTAAATCTATTTTTAAATCAGGTTGTATTGGAATTTCCCTAAATTTATAAATAAATCCAAAAAAACTTTAAAATTGTATAGACAAAAATGTAGATCGTTTAAGAAAACCACCTAAAATGTATGGTAATGCGAGTTTTTTAATCATGAGTTGCTATTTTTATATCTACGGAGTCATCTGACGATAAAGTTCCGTGTTTTTCGGATCGGGTGAAAATTTCAGTTGTATTATAGATATTTAATTTAAAAACAACTCCTCCTGCGGGTGTCGTAAGAGTCGACTAAGGGATTGATGTGTCACTGACCATATTTGATTAAAGATTGATGACGGGCAGCAGCGTCATCATAGTGGACACATTACTGCGATCGCCAATCCGCTTGCCCAGCGTGGCGATTATGGGCATTTACCTCCTAATGCGTCTATACGCATAGTTATTAGGAGAGGCCTACGTCCAGCAGTGGACTATCATAGGCTCATGATGATGATGAATTTAAATAATTGTAATCAGCATGTCCCCAGTATTTTCTATGAAAAAATCCACCTGACCCGTATTCATTGCTCGCGAGTGTATCTGTGACATACCTAAGTGTAACTAAGACGTAAACGAACCTCTGGTTTACTCCGACTTGTTTCCAAATACGGTCTGATCGAAGACTCGATATTAATACTGGTGATTAATTACTTGGAAGTTTTATGTACTCATGTAACAACTTCGTAACCTCGTGTAATCGCAGCTATTAGCGTTAATCGGAGATGAGTAACTCGGGGGAAAAGTTTGCTGCGTGTAATATTAAGTAGGTATTACGCATATTGATTTTATTCTTTGATGTACAAGTATATTATTATGCAAAATCCATGTTAATGATATGGATCTATTAGTTCATACCAACTCCTTGTGCGTATCCTAATATAGGTATGGAAGCATATGGCGAAAGGTAATAAGATTATATCGCTAGCTTTTTTGTAAAGATGATCAATATAATCTAGATTTCATAGATTTACGAGTACATACATCATCAGCCTATGGTAGTCCACTGCTGGACGTAGGCCTTTACTATTAACTATGCGTAAGTATAGACGCATTAGGAGGTAAATGCCCATAATCGCCACACTGGGTGAGCGGATTGGCGATTGTAGTAATGTGTCCACTATGATGACGCGGCTGCCCATCATCAATCTTTTATCAAATAATGGTCAGTGACACTTCAATCCTTTAGTCGACTCTTACGACACCCGCAGGAGGAGTTGGGGTGATGACACTGATGACGAATGAATTCTTACTGCCGTGACCACACGGCCGCATATTCATAGATTTATATTGTTATTATATACAAGATAACGTTGACGTTTCTTACATTTAATCAGTAATTATTTTGCACGCCTTTTTCGTATATTTTATATCCTTTCATCTAATTTATTTTGATGCGATATTTGCTTGTACAAAGTTAGCCCTCGATCGCCGATCATGCTATGCAGCATACAACGGGTTAAATATTTGACAAAAAATTCTGAACGATATACATACTTATTTTAGGTACCTAATTAATTATTCTGTACTCCGCTAATTGAACCATTAGGCACATACGTATAAAACAAACATAAACCCCCCACCGGCGGGTAGTAACGAGTTGGTCATTAGATTTATTTAGTTAGTGCCAGCTTCCTATGCTAATTCTGTTCATTAGCCTATGGCGCCTGGTTCTTTAACTGCAGTTAATTGTTGGCAACCGCTGTAAGACTGGCTCGACAAGCATCCTCATTAGAAAAACGCCTTAATTTCCCTTTGTTGCTTCGAAAAGTAAACAGGAAATCCAATTTACTTCTGAAACGATTCAACTAAACCTATACAAGGTGCCCGTGAGGAAAGGGAAAAATTTTAACAGCATATTCCTGAGACTAAAAGAAGCAAAAAATGTTAAGTGAGTTTTGGTGAAATCTGCAAATAAAAAATTTTTTTTTTGTTTTTTTTTTGATGTTTTGAATGCCTCAATACACAAAAAAAGGATTTTATTAATGAAACTATCGCGAAAAATGCAATTTAAAAGTTTTTTTTATTTGCTAGGTAATTAAAGATTTTGTTTGTTCATTTGATGTCTGTCGATTAAGTGTGACAGGACAACAAAATCGTTTCCTAAAATGCGTTTATCATAGCGTAACGGGCTAAAACGGTTTTAGGAAAAAATATAATTTTCTCTTCAAATAGACTCAATCCAGAAAACTTCATGTGACATTTTTAACTTCAAATTTGGTCAGAAATCCGCTGTTGATTTTTTTCCCCTTCCTCATGGGCACCGTGTATATTAGAACGTTATCTGAGAATGATGTTATATCACGAATATTTAACTTTATCACCATAGCAGTAACTAAACGACTAAAACAAATTAGTCGAAAAGTTTGGAAGCGATTTTGTCACAGCGCACGTGTCGCGTCGCATCTGATAAATGCAACTAGATATGTAAATAATTATTAAATATTATCGACTAGATAGGACCGCTTACGTGCCCGTTACGTTATCTATGTTATTTGTCGTTAACAGTTCTACGGGTTTGTTGTTATCTGGTTGAGTTATGGCAACAGATTGGAGGTTCGGTGAAGAGATTCTCGGAGGGCTCCGGTTTCAAGAGGTCGGTCCGTCATGCGCGGAGATAGCGGTGGTGCCTGATCACGCGCGTAATGCGCCCGATATCATCTCCGGCCACTGCTGCGCTGTCAGCACGCTCAGGACTCTAATTATTCAAGTAGGTACCTAAAGGTACATTCAGACAGACGAGCATTCGCGAAGGGTTAGAATAGCGAATGCTTGTTTGGTCTGAATGCAAATGAAGCTGTAGTACCTGAACATAATGGACCAGGCTTCTAGTATCGTACCTGTTATTTTTTGCCGTAGTCTTCAATCATGTATTATTTAAATCCAGACACAACACAATGAGAATAAACATATGATATATAATTAGCATATGCACCTACTTATAGAAACTGTTAGTAGATTTTTTCACTTGGCACGTCTTGCATTTGTTGTAGGAAACTGTACGACCATAATGCATATACACCCAATGTAAGTTTAAGTGGTTACTGATATGATATATTGTTTGGTACCTACCTCATGAAGAATAGAAACTCAACTATGGGCAATATTATTAATACACTCCTTCTATAGCATATTTCAACAGTATTCACGGTGGGTTTAGGGTCCAAGTTTGAGCATCATCATAAATTGTAAGTTTAAGTTGTAGTTGCAAATTTAAATAAGTAAATTCATTATGTATCGCGCTATTCAAACTATTCAACTATCGAGCAGTAAAATAACTAAAATGTCATTTGTCGATAGATTCGATTTGATCTTAAGTCCCCGCGAGTGACACTATAATTAAGTCCCTACACTGAGCTGGTTTTGTTTATTACCTTGTCTAATAAACGGGCCCGACTGACGAAATAAATTATTACACTTTAGATAATCATTTCACTATGCCCACGTTAAAATCAAATTGGCTACTTTGTATTCAAGTGGATGAAAGAAAATATATAAATATCTTACTAACTTGGTGTATTTTGAGAAAAGTCTCGGATATTTTGAGTGATTAAAACCTTCGATTGCCTTCTCGAAAGCAGAATCAATCGAAAGATCCTAAAGTAGGGAGTCTGATTACTTGGAAATGGAATCTTCCACGAAGCAACAATCAGACGTAGGTGTACCTACCTAATGCATACGATGGATTCTTCAAGTATTTTGGATTGCCTCTATGCGAGATGAATACCTAAATGTGGCAGTTTTTAATACCCATAAATGTTTTCTTGAAATGAAACTCACGTTGTGATTCTTATCAGACTGAACACAAGAAGACTGCTGCAGAAAATAGCCCGTAATACCTGTAATTTCAAAAAGGAGGTTAACCTTTTCAACGCCTTCCCTCTCGCATCAAATTGTGACATACACGCGAGGATATCTACTAATCAACAACGAAAATAAACCTTATCTGTCAGCAAGACAGTTACTTTGACAGTGTACTCGATGACCACTTTAGTGGCTGCTGGCGTGGTAGGCAGGACAACACACGGCCACTTTAGTGGTTCTTGGCGTTCAAAAGGTTAAAGACGTCTATACCACGATCCACTAATGCGATTCAGTTAAGGACCTAATCGTAATTGCGATGTGGCAGTTCCATAGAATAACTGTCAAAAACTGACAAGCAGAACCGAAACTGAATCTCATTTTAGAGACAATGGTAGCCCATCACGGTAGACCATGGTAGTTTTGATGTTTATTTAGCTACGTATACTAGATTATATCTACGTAGGTATGTACATATATATTTTTTCTCTTATAATTACAATCAAAATTAAGTTAGATACCTAAGTTCCACTGGCTGTATCTCTAACAATGAAACTCATGCATAAATACTATATAGTCAACGTACGCAGTGACTCTGCTGTGGACTGTAATGTAAAAATATTTGTGTAGTTGAACTAAGAATACCTACTTGTACGGTATTTAATTATTATGGTAAATTATATAAGGAAACTATTTTCTAATTTAATAACTAGGAACTATTTTCTATTCACCCCTTTTTGACACAATAAAACATTATTGTCAGCCTCCGTAGCCTAGTTGGTAGTGACCCTGCCTACGAAGCTGGAGATTCCGGGTTCGAATCCTGGCGAGGGCATTATTTGTGTATTTATTTATCACAAATATTTGTTCCTTGGTCATGTGGCTGTCTGTGTATTTAGGTATCTATATCTATCTATCTGTTATTTATATAATATATCGTCGCCTGGTACCACACATGCCTTGATTGAGCTTACCGTGGGACTAGGTCGATTTGTGTAAGATGTACCTACCAAGATATTTATTTATTTATTTGTAGGTATTTATTGATCAGAAGTTTCAAGTTATTTCTGCATGCCGTTTTAAAGTAAGAACAGAACTATGATTTTATGGCGGAGGCTGATTCTATGCCTGACTATGTTTAAAGCCTTGTCATGCTTAGGCAACTGCGTGTGCTCTCAGTGAAATAAATAGCGTTTTAAATAGAGCGCGATACTAGTTCCGTTCAATTTGTAACCGCAGTCAATATCCCGGTGGGCTGTTATTAGCTGGTGCTGCCCGCGGCTCCGCCGATCCGATGCCGATTTCTTTCAATGCAAGCTGTAATTGCAACAACTGTTCGCTACCGCGAGCTTGCAAAACTCTCATCGATTTAATTCTCGATGGCTATCGCGAATGACTACCTGGTGGCTTATGAAGGTCCCGTTTTTACTGTTTGTCGTGCTATGCGCCACTTTAGCACTTGCAATTGTCAAAACATCACAGGAACGACAACACCGAACTGTCATGGTTGAAGATAATAGTGTTTCAGCGGTTCCAGAATATTTATCATTAAAATATGGAAAGTTACGCTACGACTATGCACTGTCATAGGTTTGAAATGACAACTACTTCATTTCCAAGTTGTAACTGTGCTTAAATGAAATTATAGCTTTCACGAGTGCATAACTCAGACGAACGGATTAACATGACTAAACTAAGGATTCAGTATAGACAAGGGAATAAAAAAATACAACATCGATGCAGCCAAGGTAGTTATCGGTTACCTATGTGAGCGGTCAGATAGTAATAAGTTTCTTGTCCAAGCACAATCTGTTGTCTCGCCGCGCGACCGGGCGGCTGTCACCCAGACAAAGTTATCACTCCTATAACGTCTCTGATATGGCACTTTTAGTGCTGCAACAAATGAAGCGGTTGCATTAAAACTTGTCCGGTGCATATCTGAGCGTAATTAATACGGGAGATAAGTCGAGGAGAGCGGTCGTAATCGACCTCGGGAGCTTCGCCACCGGCCGCTCAGCGGATGCCACGCAGCCCTATATTAATAACCGTCCACCGATATCGGAGGTGGCCGCACCAAATGGGAAATTAAAAGGCTTTCATGGGATCCGCTCATTAGACTGATTTGTAGTTGTGCAGCCAGCGGCGCCGCACAAGGAGTTATTAATGAGCATTGTAATCGCTTGTCCCTGACATGAGAATCATTTGTGCCGTCATTTATCGAGGCTGTTGTCATTTTCTAATTTACATGAAATGCCGCTGGTCAGTCATCGGCTCATCGAAATAGGAGCTTGGCTTAGATATTTATGGAAAGATAAACTATTATGCTGATGTTAGTGATGTTCGGATGATAGAATAAAGAATTTATTTGAATGGAAAATATTCAAAATCTAAACGAATGAATCGTTTCCTATGGAAGTCAATTTGTTGCATGGTTTGTTGTACGCGCCATACTTTTCATTCAAGAAAGCGAAGATTTTGCAGAAGCATGTTCTCGTTCTATTTAACCCTTAAATGCATGACCTTGACAAATATTTATTCAAATTTGAATTCTGACATGTTGTCAATAAGATCGAAAGTACATGATGCATCATATGCATTTAAGGGTTAACAAAAAAATCATATCAGCTATTTTTTACTTCCACTGTCTAAGTTAACTTACGGTCTTTTTTACAATTCCGGGATAAATATATCCGTAACATAAAACTGTCGGTATACTTTTCCCCAGGCATATAATACAAAAGGACAGCTAAGATTTATCTGACAAATATATTTTATTCGGGGATGGTGAAATGGCGAAAGCGGTGGTGGGGCTCAGTGGTGTGACTTTCATTCCGGAGGTCGTGGGTTCTAATCCTGCCTCGTACCGTTGAGTTTTCCGAAACTTATGTACGGAATATCAGATGATATTTACCATTAGCTTTCGGTGAAGGAAAACATTGTGAGGAAACCTGCATACATCTGCGAAGAAATTCAAAGGTGTATGTGAAATTGTGAAGTTCCCAACCCGCTTAGGGCCAGCGTGGGGACTATACTCGTAGCTCAATCCCTCTCATATATGAGAGAAGGCCTGTGCCCGGCAGTGGGACATTATATAGGCTAAAATATTATATATTATGGTGAAATGGGCCCTTAATAGAGTGTTAGATTATTTTAATATTGACTGAAAATGAATCTGCAATTTAGTTGGTATGCTGGGTAATCCTCGGTAGCGACTGTGGAGCGGTGCTAACCTAGTAATCGCACAATTGCCTCTGTCATTGTTCTAAAGTAGCCACGGCCGTATATCAGTGCGGCAGACGGGACCAATTGATACAAACGAGCGCGTGTCACGTCTAAATATAATATTAGGAATCTCGGCGCGAGCCAGGATATATTAATTTGGAGTGGTCATTGTGTTAAGAGCTTACTAGACTTAATGTCTTGACGCTCTAGATAGATCTGGCTCTAGCATGCTCTCTACATTACCTCATATTGTGACACACTTTGAGCAACTGAAAAAGAATGGAAGTTACGAGTACGAGTACTTATATCGTTTGTACGTTTACTAATTTCTGTCCTGTACACCGCCAAATCTTGCATATAAAATTTGCATATCGAAATTAATAACCATGTCTTAATTATTTAACTTCTTAATTGTTAAATTTACATGTAAATTTTAAAACAGCTATGAATTTTTAAGTTTTAACTGATATCTAATTACTAAAATGACGACGGAGCGTAATAAATTATCTAACTCGCATCCCAATCAAAACAGTAAGTTATAATTATTGCCCGCTGTAAAACTGTTATTATTTTTTATGGTGTCATCACGTCCGCTACTTATTGGCGGATAACATAATTCGAGATGATCCGTAATTTATGTGGCACCGTGGACCCTTGCTCTTTGGAATGAGTTTAAATGACGATTTATGAATGAGGTCGGGTGCTATTACGAACGCTTCGCAAATGCTTGGGCACAATATTAAGCTGTATCCACGTCCAGCCAGACGACCTAAATGCGTAACGCAAAGTTGTTTTATGTAGATTGCATGCTTTTAAGAACGACGAGTATCTAGAAGTTGGACTAATAACTATTAGCGATAGCATACGATGGACAGCAACACTACCTACAGGCTGGTAGTTTGGAAGCTCCTTTAAAAGTGCGTGTGCACATTAATGCTGTGATCGAGACGATATATTTCAGTGATATAAATTAACCATTAACGCGTGTTACCTGCTATTTCATTAATGATTAAGTGTTAAATGCATTCATTCATTTTACTGTCAAATGTCTCATAGGGTCCCTATCAGTTATTTTATATTCCAAGACTGTCCCCTACTTATCAAGTTAAAAAAAAGTAAAATTTAAAGAAGAATATCCAATTTATTGAATACATTAGTACCTATTCTAGCTTCTCTGAGAATCAGAGGCCCAGAATGGCCGTATTAAATGTGAAATTAGGTTCTAGCTTGTGAAATATGGTTAGCCTGTAAGGAGAAATTTATTGGAACAGATAAAGAATAAATTATATATTATGAGACCATCGCCACAACAATTGATCATCCGTCGCGAAAGCTGATGGTGCCATCTTGCTTTGGCCTCCGCTCCGGTGAGGTCCGGTAAGGTTGGTATTTTTTATTTAGTACCTTTTTTGACCGTGTGGTGACGGCAATAAGAATACAAGTGTCACCGCCCCAACTCTTCCCGTGGGTGGTGTAACAGCCGACAAAGGGATTGAAGTGTCACTGACTATTCGGTTATCAAAAGTTGATGATGGGCAGCAGCATCATTATAATGTGCAATACTCCGATCGCAAACGCAAACCCACTTACCCGGCGTGGCGATTATGGGTATTACCTCATAACGCGTCCATACACATAGGTAAAAGAGACGCAGGTCCAGCAGTGAACTAAAAAAGGCTGTTTATAATGAGGTACCGTATGATGGGGCTATTTGAGATCCACGGGGCTATTTGGTACCAAGGACAAAACAGCTTTTAAGCCAGATTTCTTTTTAGCATTGAATTATCATGATAATGAAAATACGTGGTCCCAAGATATTTGTTCCAAATCTTACGATACGAACTTTTATATGGGTCTAACACCTTTAATTTCGATGTTACCAAATAGCCCCTTGGGTCTCAAATAGCCCCATCTTACGGTACTAAGACGTTTATTTACAGTTCATAGTTAACTGGTTTGGTGAGAGAACGACTCGACAGACGAAGGGAATAGTCGACGAGAGCGAGTCAATCAGGAGCGGCACGCGCCGCGGCGCGCGAGTGCGCTTGCGCCTGCTCCTTAACACTTAACTCTTGCCCGAGAGGCCACTTCCTCTTTCCAATGTCGTTACTTGTCATTCTCGATTGTTGCCAAACAGAACTCACGATAGGTTTATCCAACTTAATATCAATTACAAAAGGCGCGAATTAAAAACAAATCCTAATGGCTTATTAAGTATGATAAAGATAAAGATAAAGATAAAGATATTTTATTTGCTAAGGACACACAGATATACAAGTACAGATAGTAGGTACAACACGGTTTCGGAAGCAGGTATCCTGTCGTCATCCGACATGCAAATTATGTTTAGAAATACAAACTACCTATATTTATCATTAAAATTAATACATTTACTTTAAATTGGTAATTATTTGATATTACTATTATCATTAATCATTAAGGATTTCAATTCATTAATAAAATTATACATTTTGTTTCCTTTCTGGTATGCAGAAATTTGACAAGAAACTATCCAATTTATATAAACAATAGCCCAAAATTATTTTTAAAATTATTAAAATTCAAATTACACATTTATTATTACATATTTATTACATTTTTATTAATAGTAAGTCAATTTATAATTCCCTTCCATTCGTTCGTTCGTTCACGCGTTCCGCCATTTTCACTACATCTTTCATTTGATCAACGGCCATGACGGCAATCGCACAAGCTTCAAAAACATGGCACCCGCGTTTAACTAACGATTTAGTGAGCTAAAACAGCTAATCATTTTGCTCAAGACTATCAACGTGGATTCATCGAAACTACAAGGTATGTTCTTTATGTTTGTTTTAAGCCTATATTTTTTACTCGGCTATATAATGTTATACAATTACCCAACAAACAATAATTATTAAAAAGAAATGCCGTTAGACGAGAACTTATTTGGGTTTTCCCTTTTGTTATAGGACGAGGGCGTCAGAGTGAAGAGCTTGCAAATTCTCCTGTCGGGCAAGAAGATGTACAAGGTTGATTTTATTGTATTTTTCGATTATTATACTCTACATATTCTTTGGTACTATAAAAACAGTGCTCTAGCAGAAAACTATTTAGCATCTGTTTATATTTCGTACCGTTTAACTGTTTTATGCTGTCCGGCAAATCGTTGTATAGAACTATGCACATATTATACGCATTCTTTTTGTAAATCGTTAAGTGGCATCGAGGTTGATGTAAAAGGTTCTTGTATTGTGTTCTCTGGCTCATATAGAATTCTGACCTCATTTTAAATAAGTCTGGTCGGTTTTTTACTAGTTCACATGCTTTTTTTATATACATGCAAGGTAGCGGCAATATATTTGTCTTCTTGAAAAGCGGCTTGCAGCTATCGTCAAATCTAGCTTTCATTATTGCACGTATACAATTCTTTTGCAATTTGAAAGCTCTTTCAACATCAACTGAGTTTCCCCACAGAAGTAAACCGTAACTTAACACTGACGAGACAACGCCGTGGTAAGCTGTAACTGCTGCTTCAATGCTAACTGTATTTCTCAATTTTCTTAAGGCAAAAATAAATCTAGTTAATCTGCTGCAAACTGCATCAATATGATCTTTCCAGTTGAGATGCTGATCAATGTTTAACCCTAAAAATTTAATACTTTCACATTTTAAAACTGGTATATTGTTATAATCGATATTTAATTGAATTGGAAAACTATTATATGAATGGAATTGAATATAGAATGTCTTTGTCATATTAATATTTAGATTATTTTTACATGTCCAATTTTTTATGTCAGCCAGAGCATTATTAACTGTACTTTCATATGTATCAGGATTTTCAGCCTTAACTAGTAGAGTTGTATCATCTGCGAAAAGTATACATTTGTGAGGGATAGCTAGAGGGAGATCATTAATGTACACCAAAAATAAAAGAGGCCCTAGGATGCTCCCCTGAGGGACACCAGACTTAACTTCACGAAAATCTGAGCGGTATTTAACTTTAGTAAAACTCTTTTTTATCTTTTCTATTTTTAAAATTTCTGTGCATTGTTTTCTGTCTGACAAATAACTTTTAATCCAATTTTGCGCGACTCCTCGGATTCCGTAACGTTCAAGTTTGGCTAGTAGTCGACCATGATCAACGCAATCAAATGCCTTGCTTAAGTCGAGAAATATTGCCAAAATAGGTAATTTATTGTTTAGACATTCCGTTACAAATTTTACGAAATCGAAACAAGCAAGTTCAGTTGAAAGACCTTTTCTGAAACCATATTGTTCTGGTTGTAATAGCTCGTTTCTTTCAAGAAATCCCGTTAGCCTACGACACATTGATTTCTCTATTATTTTAGAAATAACAGGAACAATAGTTATGGGCCTATAATTGTTAGGATCTTTGCGGTCACCTTTTTTGTGTAAGGGTTTTACCACCGACAGTTTCAACTGTTCAGGAAAAACCCCTTGAACAAATGATAAATTTATAATGTGTGCTATAGGGTGACATATCCAAGGAGCACTCAGCTTAAGAATGTATGTTGTTACGTCATCATATCCGGAGGTTTTACTGTTATTAAGAGACATTATAATTTTAAAAGCTTCTTGAGCATCAGCAGGTGTTAAGAAAATTTATTATTTATGATCCCGTGTTTGCCTTTTATGGTGTTACCGCGTCACTTTCACGCTTGCGTACTTTTTAGAGCGTGATGGCAATTTAACGATAAACTTGGAACCATAGCAAGCCACCTGAATACAATAAATGTGGCTTATGGTGGTCCGGTTTGTACCATTTATCGTGCTATGGTCACATTCGCACTTGCATACTTGTCCTAACATGACGTTAGTTAGTTAAGGTGCATTTAGACCAAACGAGCATTCGCTCATTCTATCCCTCACTCGTACGATATTCGTTCGTTACACATAACGTGATTCGTCGAAATTCGTTGATTTCGTAGAGTGGGGGATAACTAGAATAAGCGAATGCTCGTTTGGTCTAAATACACCTTAAGTAAGACATTAGTACCTATTAGGCAGAAGGTAGGTAGGTAGTACTAGGAAGGTTTACAGCTTGTATTATACCGGTACGATGACATGGGAAAAGCAAGAAACCCACCTCAAAAACATAGAACAACTAGCTTAACTGCGTGCGTACGTGCGTAGCCAGGATGCCAATCGCTAATGCTTAATTGTGAACGCCACGTGATCGTGACGCTAGACGATGACATGGGAAAAACAAGAAACCCATCTTAAAAACATGGAACATATACTACAACTAGCCCAACTGCGTGCGTACGTGCACGTGCGTAGCCAGGATGCCAATCGCTAACGCTTAATCGTGAATAGTGAACGAAAGGTAGTAAAATTGTCCTTAACTCATTAATAATAAAGAGTCACAGAGAAAACTACAATACGGTAATTTTACTGTTTTTCGAGCCCTGCGTCACTTACCTGTACTTTAAAATGTGACGGCAATTATGGCAGATGATAAAATTGGCTTAGCACATGATTGGTGCGAAAGTATATAAACGGGAGGTAAACATCTCGTCTTTTGCTAACTATTATTAATAAAATAGTGGCAGATCGTTTATCTCGCAGTGACGTAGGTACTGTCGCACCAATCATGCTCATATTGCACAAAGCACAAGTCGATCAACAACCTGAGAGAAAGCGAGAAAAGACTATCATAAATGAAGTAAAACATGGAGAAGCGGACATCTGGCAACATTGTCCGGCACACCATCGGGGCTCACACTTAAATGGATATGTTACGCTCGCCGTCGCCTTTAAATAGGAAACGACACGTTTATCCAATTAGAAATTCACCATATCTTTGTGATAGTTGAAGAGGAAATTTGAGCAATCAACTTGCAGAGCGCCTCGTTCCTATCACAGTTTATTCAATTGAGCGCGTAATGAAGCTATGCGCGCTATGTACAGAATGAAATAAGCGCAGCGATTATGCGGACTCAAGCGCCGCCCGATCAACTCAACATTCAAATGACTTCGCACTTGAAGCGCCAACTGCAAAATAAGACCAACAGAAGTAATCCGCAATAGGTAAGGAATCTACCAGCAAAAACGGAGACAAAAAGCCGACTTGCTCAGGTTTTATTAATGTCAAATTATTTTTACAGAATGTTTATCTGCGATTCATAATGTAAATGTTATCTCGATACGTCACCCCCGTTCCTAAGGAAATCAATGGTCAGACAGATAGAGAGACGGAGGGCTAAATTTAATAAACTTAATATTTTAGATTTAGATATAGATATACCTACTTTATAAACCGCATGGCCATACCTATACCCACTTTGTATCACAAAATAATTGTGAGTGTGATAATGGCCACCAATATATGCAATTTACATTCGATTCTTAATATTAAAAGTGTTAATATAACTAGATATAGCCATTTTTGCCTCGTGCCCGATATCCGTAAGTAGTACACCGCCTTACCTGCACCTCGATGCCAATTTAACTCCTAACCTTTGCCAAAGATCGATAAGATATGCGAAAATAGACACCTTTCCAAAATACCGTAATCAGAATATTGTCACATATTTCAATTTAGCTTTACTGCTAGCATAGTTGATACAGCTGTGAGGCACGATAGATACTGCTAGGACAAAAGCTCGACACCGAAACAACTTGTTCCTACAAATTAAACCTGGTTTTCTGATTTATTATTACTTGGGTTCTGGGTCAAGACGTCAATTGTCAAAACGCCAAACGGCATTAAAACAATATCGGGACTTATCGTACAATCTCCAATTCGTATTTTGACTTTTTGATAAGTTTGGATATACAAATTAGTGGCCTACTGTTAAACGTAGTACTCATTTAAGAATAAATCATGATTTTACTCACATACACAACTGCAGTCTAGGCTACCACGCCCCGTCATATTATGACATGGTTTAATATGAATTTATGACAAACCATAATGTTAGTATATATTTACGTAACCGACGGTTCATATTGTCATAATTTTAATTTTAATTAGGAAAAAATGAACAGTTGCAATGACCTCAAATAATAAAAACAGGCTATCACAATGTCGCCATAAATCTCACCTAATTAGATATAATAGGTGGCGTTACCATTGTATCTTAAAGTTCCACAACGTACCGGTATAATACAAGCTGTAAACCTTCCTAGTACTACCTACCCACCTTCTGCCTAATAGGTACTAATGTCTTACTTAAGGTGTATTTAGACCAAACGAGCATTCGCTCATTCTATCCCTCACTCGTACGATATTCGTTCGTTACACATAACGTGATTCGTCGAAATTCGTTGATTTCGTAGAGTGGGGGATAACTAGAATAAGCGAATGCTCGTTTGGTCTAAATACACCTTAAGTAAGACATTAGTACCTATTAGGCAGAAGGTAGGTAGGTAGTACTAGGAAGGTTTACAGCTTGTATTATACCGGTACGTTGTGGAACTTTAAGATACAATGGTAACGCCACCTATTATATCTAATTAGGTGAGATTTATGGCGACATTGTGATAGCCTGTTTTTATTATTTGAGGTCATTGCAACTGTTCATTTTTTCCTAATTAAAATTAAAATTATGACAATATGAACCGTCGGTTACGTAAATATATACTAACATTATGGTTTGTCATAAATTCATATTAAACCATGTCATAATATGACGGGGCGTGGTAGCCTAGACTGCAGTTGTGTATGTGAGTAAAATCATGATTTATTCTTAAATGAGTACTACGTTTAACAGTAGGCCACTAATTTGTATATCCAAACTTATCAAAAAGTCAAAATACGAATTGGAGATTGTACGATAAGTCCCGATATTGTTTTAATGCCGTTTGGCGTTTTGACAATTGACGTCTTGACCCAGAACCCAAGTAATAATAAATCAGAAAACCAGGTTTAATTTGTAGGAACAAGTTGTTTCGGTGTCGAGCTTTTGTCCTAGCAGTATCTATCGTGCCTCACAGCTGTATCAACTATGCTAGCAGTAAAGCTAAATTGAAATATGTGACAATATTCTGATTACGGTATTTTGGAAAGGTGTCTATTTTCGCATATCTTATCGATCTTTGGCAAAGGTTAGGAGTTAAATTGGCATCGAGGTGCAGGTAAGGCGGTGTACTACTTACGGATATCGGGCACGAGGCAAAAATGGCTATATCTAGTTATATTAACACTTTTAATATTAAGAATCGAATGTAAATTGCATATATTGGTGGCCATTATCACACTCACAATTATTTTGTGATACAAAGTGGGTATAGGTATGGCCATGCGGTTTATAAAGTAGGTATATCTATATCTAAATCTAAAATATTAAGTTTATTAAATTTAGCCCTCCGTCTCTCTATCTGTCTGACCATTGATTTCCTTAGGAACGGGGTGACGTATCGAGATAACATTTACATTATGAATCGCAGATAAACATTCTGTAAAAATAATTTGACATTAATAAAACCTGAGCAAGTCGGCTTTTTGTCTCCGTTTTTGCTGGTAGATTCCTTACCTATTGCGGATTACTTCTGTTGGTCTTATTTTGCAGTTGGCGCTTCAAGTGCGAAGTCATTTGAATGTTGAGTTGATCGGGCGGCGCTTGAGTCCGCATAATCGCTGCGCTTATTTCATTCTGTACATAGCGCGCATAGCTTCATTACGCGCTCAATTGAATAAACTGTGATAGGAACGAGGCGCTCTGCAAGTTGATTGCTCAAATTTCCTCTTCAACTATCACAAAGATATGGTGAATTTCTAATTGGATAAACGTGTCGTTTCCTATTTAAAGGCGACGGCGAGCGTAACATATCCATTTAAGTGTGAGCCCCGATGGTGTGCCGGACAATGTTGCCAGATGTCCGCTTCTCCATGTTTTACTTCATTTATGATAGTCTTTTCTCGCTTTCTCTCAGGTTGTTGATCGACTTGTGCTTTGTGCAATATGAGCATGATTGGTGCGACAGTACCTACGTCACTGCGAGATAAACGATCTGCCACTATTTTATTAATAATAGTTAGCAAAAGACGAGATGTTTACCTCCCGTTTATATACTTTCGCACCAATCATGTGCTAAGCCAATTTTATCATCTGCCATAATTGCCGTCACATTTTAAAGTACAGGTAAGTGACGCAGGGCTCGAAAAACAGTAAAATTACCGTATTGTAGTTTTCTCTGTGACTCTTTATTATTAATGAGTTAAGGACAATTTTACTACCTTTCGTTCACTATTCACGATTAAGCGTTAGCGATTGGCATCCTGGCTACGCACGTGCACGTACGCACGCAGTTGGGCTAGTTGTAGTATATGTTCCATGTTTTTAAGATGGGTTTCTTGTTTTTCCCATGTCATCGTCTAGCGTCACGATCACGTGGCGTTCACAATTAAGCATTAGCGATTGGCATCCTGGCTACGCACGTACGCACGCAGTTAAGCTAGTTGTTCTATGTTTTTGAGGTGGGTTTCTTGCTTTTCCCATGTCATCGTCTGGCAACACTGTTTGGGCGCGGGGGCCCGGAGGCTCCTCGTACACCGGCGAGGCACGCGCTCCGTCATCCCCGGTAATGGACAGGGCCCAGCGCGTGCTCAATGACCACCTAATGAATTATGATAAATTTGTTTTAAAACCGCTTCCTGGGTGATTTCTTTGATGCCGTTTAGATGCGGATATGATCTTTTAGGTTTGCGTAGGTGTCTGTAATTTAGTCTTTTATTTAACCCTTTGTTTACACAATCTATGTTGAATCAGAATCGTCTTACTTCATAAATAACAAAATAGGTAGGCAATAACCTATTATTTAAATAGTTAAGTGTATCTTGTTCTTCAAATAGATCACACATCTGGGTAATGTATGTCTTATCGGATTCAAGGGTCATCAAATAAGAAATACCTGTGATCATCATGTGAGTGATGTGAGAGTCACCAGTGGAAACCTACTTCAATCAAGAGAATTTCGGCAATTGATAGAATAGATTCATAAGGAAAATATTAATTACACGTTAATATTAATATTTCAGTGTGTTGTGTCGCGTCGTAAATCTCAGGTCGATTGGCGGCGACAGCTCGCGTGTGCCGGCGCTAGTGCCGGTAGTGTAAGGACCCTCCACACGTACTCGTATGCGTATATCCTACAATAACTACAGATACACAATCTTGTCTATGTGGAAGCACCTAAAAAATGGGTTCAACTTCCACTTTTCATTCAATTAGTCAAGAGATGATCATTGCATAAACTGTTTTTAAAACAAGTTATACATTGCTGTAGTAGGTACCCAAAACAACCAAATTGCTTTATTTATCTTTCCTGCCCCGCCCCAATTTAGATGCATTAAAAATAAATTAAAGGTATTACTTGGGTATTTACAATTTAAATAGGGTAGTAATGACATAGTTCTGTATGATGGGCGTTGTTACAGCTCTTTAATTTTGACTTCATGCTCGCTATCATTATTAATCATTTGAGCTTAACTCGACGAACGCTATTATTAAAGTAAATATTGACTAAATCTGACATTTGATTAAGAGAAGACTCGACGTTATTGCCTCTCTTAATTGTGTGTTTTTGTGAAATACACATAAATAACATTGAAAGTGACTCGTACACAATATGACAAGTTATCCGTCGGAGTAACCGCGGTGGCCGCTTCGTATAACGGTTCTCCTATAACCGTTTAACTTTTCCAATCCAGCTTTAAAAAGTTTACTTAATTTGATACGCCACTAAAATTGGTCTCGAGACGAAACCGACCTGTAATGAGGGAGTTTAAATTAATTTGGAGCTTAAGTTTATGGATAATTTGCGCGTCATTCCCTTTTAATGGGTTTTAATTCGATCTCTACTTTACATGCGCATATTTAAACAGAATCTAGTGCCTTATTCTCCAACTTGCATTGAATGCATCGAATTGATATTGGAAATACCAATGTAAGCACGACGTGGTGATTTTTACAATGGATTAGTATTAAATCAGTCTAAAATTTTGTATCAGAATAGAATAGTCTTTTGACAAGTAAAATCAATTTGTTCTCGCCATGAAAATCGTTTAGAATATGTAGTTCCGGTTTTCATAGAAATGTTGCAACGAGTCTTCGATGAGGCCTGTCGAATTTTTGGATACTTACATCACAAAGTGTTGGTGGTCCCATGT
Source organism: Thaumatotibia leucotreta (assembly GCA_025490895.1). Taxonomy (NCBI): domain Eukaryota; kingdom Metazoa; phylum Arthropoda; class Insecta; order Lepidoptera; family Tortricidae; genus Thaumatotibia; species Thaumatotibia leucotreta. The sequence goes on from JALPQI010009158.1 coordinate 27,075, forward strand.
GGGACATTATAAATGCTATTTGGGTTTAAATGCCGGTTTTTATTGTACGGCATTGCACATTAAAATACATTTTACTAGAACATTCTTCGAAGTTCAACTTTGGGTTATTTTGGAAAATGCAGTCGGATTTTAGAAGCTACCACTATTTGTATAATATATAATCCTATGTATAATCTTAAATTGTAAAAGTTGAAAATTGGAATCTGCTCGTAAGTATCCAACCTATATTACACAATTTATTTATAAATTCCTACTCTCTCGGTCAATGAATACGGGTCATGTGGATTTTTTCATTGAAAATTATGTAAACATGCAATTTTAATTCAAAATGTTTATATTATAGGTAGGTTGTATTGGCATTACCCTGAATTTATCATTGAGAGGTTTTTTTGTAAGATTGGTTTTTAGAGACAAAAAATATGTATGATAATACGAGTTTTGAAATCTCGAATTATTGTTTTTGTATCTACGGAGTCGTCTAACGATAAAGTTCCATGTTTTTAGGATTGGGTGAAAAATCTAGGAAAATTCCAATACAATCTGATGTTAAAAACAGTTCCTCTTCTACTATAGATACTAAAAAAATATTTTGAATTAGGTAAAAGCACCAATAGATGACTGCCACCCAGAAGTTGACTGATAGGCCTAAAAATGTAAATAATTAAATCAGGCATAGTTTTACACGCCTGGGAGTATTTTTTTCACATGCGGCAGCACTATATCGAGTGTCGCATGCGAATTTCCAGACAATTAAGCCACGCACGAGGCAGTGAGCGATCGTCAAGTTTGCGCTTCGCGCCAAAATCACGTTTTATATGGGATCCTTATTAAGAAAAGTCCTCAAAAATTTAAGCTTTTAATTACGTAAAACATCGAATATGGCTTTTATTTCCTTGATTCACTTCAGAATAGATTTTAGACTAATATCTCTATTGTATATATTATAAATAATACTTATTTTTTATTTATTTTATGAGATATTTGCTGGTCAAGTAATGGTTCTAATGTTGTGTGTTCGGGCCAAAAGATGAACGACGGTCAACTTTTGGGCAAAGGCTCGAATTTTCAAATGCTTGTGTAAATTATAATAAAATAGCTAGATGTAATATTCATATATAAAATTATAATCAGTTTTGTAGTTGATTTTTAGACCAAAAGATGAACGACCCTTTTTACATGTAACACGCTTTAAAGTAATTTACTTTTGTATGGAAACGGGATTGTTCAACTCAAGAATCGCTGTCCAAAACGTGAACTAGGAAAATTTACTGGTTCATCTTTTGGGTTGGATTCCAATAAATGAATTCGAATCAATTTAGTTCGTTCATTTCGTTGATGCGGTGTCCAAAACATGAACCAACTGATTTTATTGAACGATTGAATTTGGGAAAAGTTAAACTTTGGTTCTTAGAGATCAGATTGTTACACAATGTACACCGTGTCTATATTTCATTAAAAGAAGGTTCTTTAGGTTAAATATAATTAATTTATCTAAGAAACTAACATTTTTACTATGCTCTATTCATCTATTGGAGTCTTGGCGTTCATATATTGGTCTCGCTATATTGCAATTATGATGGTTCATGTATTGGGGTCAAATTGTTCAGTGATAGGGCACTTTGTTCAACTACTGGGTAATTTGGGTCCTTTTTTAATATAATCATTTTTATAAAATTACTGAAGTTTAATACGAGGCACGAAAATATTTTATTCTAAACTCAATAAAATACGGAAGCATATAAAAAAATAAAAATTGATGAATATGAGTTACATCACATAGAAAAAAATATTTAAAGTTGGGAAAGTTGCTTAACTGTTCATCTATTGGTGATTTTACCCTACCATATTTCCAGTATTTTTTGTATGAAAAATTCCACTTGACCAGTATTCATTGACCGCGAGTGTAGGATACTGAATAAGCGACATTGATGGAATTGGCAATGTAAAGTTTTCTGATGAACCTAAAGACGACGGCTATCAGGGAAAAATATACTAATATTTATACCTTCAGAAAACTTTACATTGCCAATTCACGTTAGTCAATAAACAATGTTATTCAAATTCAAATTTAGAGCGGAATTTGTTTACAGATAGAGCTATATTGTTTTTTTAGGGTTCCGTAGTAAACAAGAGAGGGTTCTCAAATTCTTTGGGCACATAATGCGATCACCACACCACAGCCTCGAACGTGACATCGTACTGGGTCAAGTTGAGGGCAAGCGTGCTAGAGGGAGAGCCCCTGCAAGATGGTCGGACCCTGTTAGACAAGCCTGTGGTTCCATGCAGAAGGCAGCCCACGTAGCCCTTGATCGCGAAAAATGGAAGGACATAGTTGTTGGTCTCGATCCTCAGTCATGAGGGAACGACGAAGAAGAAGAAGAGTAAACAAGGAACTTTTATAGTTTCGCCATGTCCGACTGTTCGTCTGTCCTAGGACTGCCAACCGTCGCGCTACAGCTGGACGTCCCTTTTCTGAGGCCCTAAAGTATGGGTCCCTCAAAGGTATCGCGCGGGACGCCGATTGTCCCGGTTTTTAGGAAATGCTAAATAATACTCGTAATAATATATAAATACGTCAATGACAGCAATTCAAAATTGCGCCATGCATCATGTTAATTCGAATATACCGGGACCGGGACTATACTTATCGATTCTGTAGTTGCACGATCCGATACCTTATAAACTCATTGCTGATTAAGGGAATGAATTATCGATTCTCGATAGAGGATCATATCGATAGCCTATCGCTCGACCGGTATCGATGCTGATTAAAAAGCAAATTGAAATGCTTCGTGTCAAGCACTATTAATTTTTACGGCTATCCGAGGAGCATTCATTTATGTAGGTATGCCTGTGTTTTATCTTGGCTACTGATACAGACTATTAATATGATATTGTAAGTAATTTTATATAAACTTGTAGTTATTACCTTTAAGTAGGTACTCAAGCAACCACTAATATTATGCATCAATATATGTATTTTCTCCTCAATTGAAAAGCCAGAGAAGCTCGATGCCATTTGTACAGTACGAGTACGTTACTTTTATGAATAAAGTATATAGGTATTTATGAATAAAGGTAATTAGGTTAAATCGATTGTTAAAATATTTGCCTTTGATTCGAATTATATAAACTTGATTATTTTATACAATTATATATATATTTTTATATTTGTAACAATGTTTATTTATTTTTAAATGGTCTAGAAATGAATGGAATATTTCTAGACCATGAATACGTAAAATGTCCGTTTCGTGGAATTCGTGGATTTTATCGTCGATCTCAAGATGTAACAAAGTTGGTATTTATTATTATCAATAAATCTACAACTAAATCAATAATATGTAAATAATTCATAATTTATGTCAGTTGTAAAATTCCGATACGATTATTTAGATGAATGTTGCCCCCAATTGAAACGCTCCGGATCGCTCCGTTATTTATGACACCGTCTAGTACCTAAAAAAGCTTTTCAATACGTTGTTTTTAATTATATTGTAATTATTTATATTGGCGTAGTACCATAAAGTGATAAAGGAAACTTGTTCGCTAACAAATTAATTGTAAAGTGGGGTCGTAAAGTTGTTCTTAAGTCAAATGCGCATCAAGGATATGATTCCAATCGCCTGCTGGCTGATGAATTTATCGCTCGGAGAGACCAGTATAAGAGAGATCTCAGGTTTAGTGTACATATTACGTATTTTGAGGCTAAGTTTAATTTGTCTGATTGAGAACTCAACCGCTTTTTTAATGGGAATACAGCTGAGGTAGGCTCGATCGGCTCGCAAAGGCGGACCACCGGCCGCGGTGCTTTAGTTGCGGGGATTTATTGTTATAAAAATAATGTATCATCGGCGTGAGACGCGCCCGCGCACAATGGGAGTAACAAGCGGGCCACCGGCGCCGGCGCAGCAGCTGATGCCTGTGCCTTACTTGACTGTACGTGTAAGTAGGTGCTCATTTGTCTTTACTATGTGTACTTACGAGGCACTATTTGACAGGAAAGTCAATGAATGATATATTGTATTAAAACATGATGCGACTATTGATAGGTAATGCTAATGCTCTTAGTAAGACTCGCACGCGACTTCTATGTGTATCATAACTAAGATTTGTTTTACTCTTATATAATCACTAACAGTGACGATTCTGAAATTATAATAGAATATTATAATTATTTTGCTGTTAACAAACTTGAGGAAGCGGTCGCGTGGAGGTAAGAGGTGCGACTTTCAATTCGAAGGTCGCAGGTTCGAAGCCCGGCTAGAAGTTGGTTGGAGTCGGAACGTCTAAAACATGAGGAAAGAATTAAAAATCCATATTATTAGTTACCAAATTACTTAAATGATTATATTTGTACTTAAGCTTAGGTGCTAGAAGGCCCAGTGCTTGACAAGGGCACTGTCTCATCTCCTTGCTACAACGGCCAGGAGACAACACTGTCGTATACTTGTGCGAGGTCCCATGAAACCCGTCCACATGTGAGTCCGCGAAGATACTAGCGGCTACCGCAAACTTCGACGTCGCCAATTTCGACGATATTTTTTCTGTCTGTCGAACGAAAACATCATAAGAGTGTGACAGAGACAAATTTCGAAGATAGGGGAAGTACTATAGACACGCGCTGCAGTAGCGCGACAGCCGCAACAATAGGTAGGTACCCTGAACGCATCGTTGTACTATACACACAGGGAATTCATAGCACGCTGCGTCTACCTCGACCATAGGCTAGCTACAGGTGTACAGCGAAGGACAGTACGCTCGATACAGTGCTATTTTATTTTAAAATAACCGGCGCTGTACACCTACCCTACCTACCGCGAACTTCGAAATCCGCAAATTTCGAGGATTTGTCTCTCTCACTCTAATGACGCCTTCGTTGGAGTGACAGAGAAAAATCCTAGTTTACGAATTGAAGTTCGCGGTAGTAGGCCTGAACCTACGAGCGATCATATTGGCCCAAGCTGCCAGGGCTCTGAGCTCATCAGGTCATTGGCTGCCAAGAGTCCAAGATACTGAAAAAAGTAAACCTCTTTTAGTAGCTCGCCAATCAGATTGGGTGAGATGCGTGAAACCTGCATGTATACATCCTATCTGAGAGAACGTCTGTCTAGTAGTCAGTCACATGTAAGCTGATGATGATGACGATGATAATAAAAAATAACTTTTCAAAACAATCTCTAAAATGCTTTTAAAGTAGGGATTTGCAGTTTTTATTTTTATATTGAATGTTACGATTAAAATGCGCCATGTCGCATCAGTACACCGATACAAATATAATTTAAAAAATAATAAACATGCGAACAAAACAAGTAGCAACCTGCAGGAACCAACAGGAGCCTGTTTATTAATTTATCATATTTCAATCAATTAATTGAATCTACAGTCATCGCAAACGAATATCAAAGTTTGAATAATTTTGTAATTAATAACTGTTTGTAAACAACTAGTTCTATAACCAGTCCGGTCCACAATTAAATTCTATTAAGGTGACAACCCTAATAATGCTAGAAGTATGTAATTAGACGACAGTGGACGTGACAACGCGGCCGCCTGAAATATCTCTCATTCTTATTTGATAGGCCGCGGGCCAAAATTAGGGTTGTTACCGCTCGGAATTCCCGGTCATGCTCTGATTCCTATCGCACTTCGCACGCCGCCCAGTAGCAATTAAATTAAACTGTTTCAGAGCCCGATTCGGTCTGTTTGTAGACAGGCTCGGCATATAACGAGGTAATAACAAGAACATGACTGTAAATAAATAACGAATTATTATTAGTATGACTTGAATTGAAAGTGAATATTTTTTACCATGTAAATTTAAATTACTGAGCATCCGATATTTCGGCACTGTTGTCACAACCACTACTATCTAGGATCACCAAGGACTTATTCCCGGTTAAAGTTTTTGTGTTTATAGACTTCAATGGCTTCCTTGACCATCCTGAGAATGTAATCTCGTTCTGTCGCGAGTAAGTTATGTAACTCAATCCAATGATTAGTCCCAGACTCCAATAGGTGTTCAGCGATTGCAGATTTCCGAGGGTGTTCTCTTTTATTCGGCATGATATAGTGCAGCTTATCATTCATCCCCCATCACATTACACAGCATAAACTATTAAAAATGCCTTCGAATAATCATCTTATGATGATTGGTAGAGAACGCCCCTTGGAAATAGCATTATCTTTTCTACGTTAAAGCGAAAGAAATATTAATTTAATAAAATTATATTTCAAAGAATAAGAAATTTTATAAATAACAACATAATTAAATTTAACGTCAACTATCAAATTAAAACTAAACAATTAAAATTAAAACTAACTTAAAAAACAAAAAGACTAAAAATAACATATTATTATTAAGAAAATAAGCCGCCCATCGTCGTTCCCGGTGCAAAAGTGCCCATAACACTCGCAGCGTTTCCGCGTTGAATAGCCATGGACAGCCGTTGCACCAGGAACGACTCTGAGCGAGGATGCTCTCCTTTTTGTCGGAGACGACGTCCGATGTCCCGTATAAATTTTTTCGCGTCAGCTCCCCAGCAGCCCGCTGTCTCCACCGCCACGGGAACGAAAATATAGCTCGGTGCTAGGAGACTATATTTCTGCCGCTTTAAGTTCGCCTGCCACTCGGCTGCCGCTCCAGCAGCACGTGTGGTGCGACAAATGTGGGAAGCGGCGAAGGTGCTCACACATGTCGCGTCCCAAACCAGGCACCGTCCTCTCTCCCATGGCACCAAAGTCAGGCCATCGGGGCGTTTCCCGTCAGTGCGGCTGAGACCTGGCGGCTCAAGCGCAGAAGGAACACCAGCTGATCTGAGGGCCCTCTGGATGGTATCATTTAGGGCATGGTGACGCGGGTGTCGCCCAGTACATCGTCGGCAACTCAGTGCGTGGTGACCGTCAGCTCCTACCATGGAACCGCAGATGCATACATGTGGTTCACATACATCGCAGCCCAGGCGAAGAGCGACGGATATTAATTAAATAAATAAAATTGCTTTCGATTTATTAAATGTACCTATTTATTTTATTTTTGTAAATCTGGGCCGTTACAGTTGTTAGAAGGTTATTTTATTTGTTAGTTAATAATATGGGAAATGTTACGAAGTATAAAAATAATACCGAATAGCGTGTCTGTTTCAGTAAGTTGTGAAATACACTTTCAAGCTCTTATCAAAATCAACATTGTTGCTCTTTAAATGTATGCCAAAATTTACTGTTTCATTTAGATTACAGTGAGTACCTAGTTACTTAAATTCAACTGCCTTGGGGGAATTACCCACGTTTTATACATATTCGTATTAGTATTGTAACTTCATTATATCATAGTAGGACCTTTTTAATCCGCACCGCCAGAAACGCCAATTCTCGGCAAGGGTACAGAGCGAAGAGAAAACAGAAGAGTTGTTAGGATTTCATTTATTATATATTTTCATTGCCCATTCGGGTCAATAATCTTTAGTACTACATAAACGTTTTATTAGTCATTCTTAAGATAAAGCTTACCAGAGTGTGCTAACTAGACCCATATATAATATAAGTACCTATGCTCAGAAGTAGGATTTTGGTTGGTACCTTTCCATGGGTGCAGATTCACTCAGATATTGATTTCTAGGTGTAGAAGAGAGATTATTTCAGTGAGTCTTACTCGAAAAGGACCTCATGAAGGCAAGACAAATGAAATGTAATCTTAAAATTATTAGTAATGTGAGACTCAAACATATTTGTTGCTCAACAGCAAGCATCAACTTAAATTACGTAGGTAAAGTGGCTTGTTAAATATTTAAATATGAAATGTAATAATTACTTATAATTACGAATAAATAGTAAGCCAACTAGAGAGCCAATCTCTTTCTTTCTCTAAATATTGAGGGTCTGATTAGTGAATTGACTGAATACCCTTACTGTCTGAATGTATTTAATTGAAATAATTACATTTATACGCAAATCACGTAAATTGCCGTAGCCGGAGTACCCTACTATTAACTTCAGCATGACGAAACTATTAAAACTAACATGTCAGTCTGTCATCTAGCAACCCTAGTGCAGTTATGAAAGTTTTGTTGCAATAATTATATGGCACAAACGCTGAGAAGTGGCCGGGGCGGCTACACAATCAATGCCAGTTTAAATAGACTTAAAACGTCTACTATTTTAGTGGATATACGTCATTTTCGTTGGTGATATTGCTCGCGACACTATTAATACAGGCACGACAAGCGTTTGATTGCAAGTCCCCGTCCCGGCACCACACGTTGTCGTATTCTGAATACGACAATGTCTTAACTGTCTTTGAAGCTATTAGTTACATATGTCTTTTTAAAATTAACCCCTCAATGTTATTACAGGTTCCTGCGTACGATACATACTAATATTAATTACATTTAAACTGCACTTTATAAAAAATCCACCCGGCTTGATTAGAGCGCTTCTGTACTTAATTACATAAGCATAACTGGTTTTTAAGAAATAAAATCGCAGTAAAAGTGCGGGGACTTGTCTGTCATCATCGCTTACGGGACATATTTCAGAGAACACTGTTAACTAATGATAGCCGGTTCGCTTGTTTATGTATATCATCTATGCGGACTGGATATAGAGGCATCAATCTTGGGTGACGCAATCGAATGCAAAAGCGGGTGTCGTAGGAAGATAACGGATGACACTAGTTTCATGGAGGGCTGTCGGGTGGATGGCGTATGAACTGACACATAGATCAAACTGAAACTCAATCCTCAAATGAAAAACGTACCTACTGGAATGCACCATTAAGATGGCCAGAATATAGACTCGGGGTCCAGATATCCAGGAGTCATTGGAGGGCGAAACAAGAGCTTACTCTCAGTCGATTCGTCTTCTTGTTTGTTTCCTGTGCTATAAATACAATACCTGACTGTCATAGACATAGACACTTAAGACAATAGTTTAGTGACTGACAATAATTACCTGGGTGAATATTCTGGCCTTGAAATCAAATTGTTCTAACCATTTTGTCTACCTCTTAAACTTATAATACAATGGTTTAAGCGCATTGACATACCATGGCCCAACTTATTAGTCAAACATTCTTCGAACCGCACCTCATGAACGGTGTTGGCACGGTCCGATGCGATTACAAGAACGCTTAATCAACGCTACTGCGACGAGGTCTGATTGCGATTGATAAATAGATGTCTATGGAGCGGTCCTGTACCGGCCATATTCCATATGCCTTGATTACAAGAGACTGACCAGAAAAACCAATGTTCAAGGGAATGATAAGACAAGGATTGTGTCTGGGTTCTGTTGATTTGCAGCGTTACGCATCATCAAAGCCTGGCGCTCAACGCAATTTAATGGACTTGCCATGTCTGAGAGTACAAAAATTAGCCTCGTTTTGAAGTGTAAAGGCCACAGATGTCATATATACCATAGATCAAGCAAACGTATCTACTTAGCGTGTCAAATGAACTCAGTGAAATCTACTGAGTTGTCCGTCTTTAATCGCAGCTTGCAGCTTTCGGGCGTCAAATTTTGTAAGTTGAAGTGAACAAAAACATTAATAATGCCTCCTTAAGTAATATTAATTGCAACAACACAAAAAAATATGAATACTCAAGGACCTGAGACATATTTAAAATCATAGGCAAGTTACAACTTCAGTACAAAATCTGACACGCTCGGCCGCCATACAAATGAATGAACTTGTTTCTTCTATCCAAATCTAATTCTGTGGTAAAGGCTGAGGTGATAACTGCCGTAATTGACACAATACCTCGCTTTATACTTTATCTTCCCTTTAAACTTAATTTTCTGAATCCTGAAATAAGGATGGCTGAGATTTGCTTGATAATAAATTAAAAAACTTAACCAATCCAAAAGGTGCCTCTGCGCAGATAATAATATTTAGTCTAGTTAAAAATGTTAAAATTGTCAAAGAATATTTATTGGTTTTTCAGGAAGGCTTTAGGGTTGTCACAATGAATGCGATTTTGACGTTGCTCTGATGTGTAAGCGGGACAACGTTAAGATGGTATAATTTTATGAGCCTATTTAATATTTTTTGTAATATTCCTACATAATATAAATTTTCGGGTTTTCGGAATGGACACTGCCTTATTATTAATTTTATTTCGTTTCCTCTAGTATTTTTAAACGTCTGCGAGGGTTTAATAGATTCCTTACTCATTAACACACTGCCTACAAACAAGCGTGGCGTTATGAAAAATAAATTTGGGAGACTGTTAAATGGTTTATTTTTCTTCAAAATCTTGTTATTAGAACAGGAGGTAGAGATAGTTTAAACACTCCTTATATCATTAACAAAATATTATAAACCAAAAAAAGGTCTAATAAAATAAGTACCCGTTTCGGAAACCATGAAGATATATAAAAAAATGTAGTTACCTTAATGAAAAACTAAATGTATTAAATTTGTTACAAGTAACGTAAAGCACCAACAGGCTAGTAGATTTGTGAAAGGTGAGGAATTGGAAATAGTTGAAAGTACAGTCTTTCTTGGTATAACACTAGACTCTAAGCTTCAGTGGGGTCCTCACATATCTAATCTCTCGAATAAACTGAGTTCTGCAGCTTTTGCAGTGAGCAAGATCCGTCAATTAACTGACGTCGATACAGCTCGGTTAGTATATTTTAGTTATTTTCATAGCATTATGTCGTATGGCATTTTATTATGGGGCAGTGCTGCCAATTCAGAGACTAACACTATTTTTGTTCTGCAGAAGAGGGCTATTCGAGCGATATATAAAATGAGCCCTAGAGACTCACTTAGAGATAAGTTTAAGGTTATTAATATAATGACATTGTATTCTCAATACATCTATGAGAATATTATGTATGTACATAAAAATATTATCAATTTTAGGAAAAATAGTGACATACATAATATTAATACTAGAAACAAACATAAGCTCGTAGTACCCGCCACTCGGCTCCATAAAATTAGGAAATCATTTATGGGTAATTGTGTAAGATTTTATAATAAACTTCCAGTAAATGTTACTGAATTTTCAGTCAATAAATTTAAGAATTTTGTAAAGCGTAAACTTATATCTAAAGCTTATTATAGTACACAAGACTACATGAATGATAAAACACAGTGGGAGTAATCTAGGATTTAATTATTAGTTTGTTAAAGTCATGACATTCAATTACGATAATTTACGCTTGGAGACCTTATACATCTCCAAACGTGCATTATATAATGTTATTATTATATACCTATTCGCAGAGAAACCTTTACTTCTCTATAAATTATTACTTATAAATGTTCTGACTTTTTAGAGACTTTACATCTCTTGTTATTATTATTCTATTTCAATTTATTTAAAATCAATTTTATGTTTTTTTAATGCATATTAGTTGTAAGATGTACCATGATTGATTGAAAAAATAATTCCCGCCAAGTTTCTTACCGGTTCTTCTTGGGTCAGCGGTGTAGGGTTCGAACCGGAAGTAGTTTCAATACCTAGACGATTCAAAAGAGTTTGTTGCTATTCCAATTTGAATAAAGAATTATTTGACTTTGACTTTGACTTTGAACTAAGGAATTACTGGGTAGGTAGGTGCCTACATAAAATAATATTATTGTAACGAATTTCTTGGCTATTGCCTGCGGGTCAAGTTGTCTTTACTTAGTGAGCATTAGGAATACTGCAGTTCTTCGCAGGCTCTTATAACCTCGCTTGTCACTTGTCAGATGTTAATCAAAGTCTGATAAACTTTGTTAGACATGATCTTGAACTATGTCATTAAGAAGACCAATAATAAGTAGTCATTTAATTAGGTATTATAATTACATAGGTAGAGTCCTATTTTCCTATAAGTAACCTACATCAATGACATCTTAAAAGTAACAAACAATATAAAGGGCGAAGAAAATATTTTTTGGCGCATCTTTTTTGACCCCCAAATAATTAACTAAGTACGTAAATTAGTAAAATTACTTGGAGTATTTACCTAAGAGAGGATTATTTTTTGACTTGATGGTAATCCTTGACGGTTTTTTATTTCACTTCGCTCTTGTTATGAATTCTTGAATTATTAATTCGCACCCTTTCGGCGACACGAGGCACCTTTGCCGAAATGTTGGTATCAAAAAGTATTTATGGCTGACCTATCTATTTGCCTGTTAGTTATTTTTGCCAATCGATAATAACATTGTTCATGATTTTCACGATTTATTTTTATATTATTTGTATATCTGCATTTCCTGATTAAACTTTTTAAAAGACAGTAAAAAGATGTACCTATACAATTAAATATGTATCACGATCATTAATTAATTACAATTAGGTAACACAGCACGTATAAATATTATTGCGATGCAGAACTTTTTATGATAATTAATTATGTCTTGTCGACCGTGTTTTATAATACTTACCAATTGTGGATCCAGTGCGTCATCGTTATATTTGTAGGATCTATTTTAGAATCAATGTTATGGACTTTTTGACGTCACCGTCACCGGTGCCGCATGTAGCCACCGGAACACAAATAAATAATCAATAATTGAGTACTTACTTAATTGTAGTATCAGCAAACAGCAACGTTTGACCTTTGGCACCGGTTAACATATGTAGGACATGTAGGTATAGGTAAGTAATACAATACAATGTCAATTTCACTTCAATTGCCGATTTTTGAATATCACTCTTGCGTTTTCACCAATTTCACTGACGTACAGTGATGAGATGTTAATTTTCTACTCGTAATCAAAAATAGGGGTAAGGATTATTATTCACGAGTTTGAAAAATACCTACGGCTGCAGAATCACTTGTTTCGGAAACGAAAAATCAGTAAGAGTTTCAAAAATAGCTCCTCTGAATAGTTGCACACATTGTTTGAATTTTAGACTACATTTTGAAGCGAGTTGGTCCATGTTAAACTATGTGCGGCTCGTTTCGGTTTTCAATAGATTCTTACAAAATTCTGTTTAATTGTACTTAAATAGCATACATCTCTTACATCATCGGCCAACCAAATGAAACGTTAGTTTCCAAGGTTCTATTATCGTCATCCAATCCAGCGTTATGGGCACCTTGCGTGGTCACGAAATAGAGGACATTTGGGTTTACAGTTTAGGCAGCACTATTATAATCTTATCCCTTTATTCCTAAAACGCGTATTAGGTCAAATTAATGTTGCGTGGCTTTCAACGTCAAATTGACGGGTAAGGACAGACGAATTACCTAATAACGACTTTATGGACGTGTACATACATAAATAAGGGTGTTAGTTACTTAGGATTCTTTTATTTTGTTGTTGATTTTGAATGAATAAAAAAATAAAAAAATAATATTACGAGCACTTGGCCATTAAGCCGGCATTTAGATAATTATGTCTACATAATTGTTTGAAGTAATATTGTTTTATGATTGCGCTCGTGATCGCGGGCCCCTTGAAGGCACTAATTAATTGAGAGCATGCTGTGTATTCCTGCTGCTTACTGAACGCAAGTGAATCGAACTGTTAGGAGAACCAGTTAAACAATGACAATCCACCAAAAAGTACCTAATAACCTGATAAGTAGAGCCTGTGCGGAATGTGAAGGCGTCTGGCAGTAAAGTACGCGAATATGTTCCACTTGTCTTCCCTTTCTGAAAAACCTCTATATACTTTGTTTATTTCGCTTTGCAATAAGTAAACATTAGATTCCTACGAACAAATAAAATGGAAGTAGGACGTCGAACAATGCCTTCCAAAAACGGTCCTGAAATTTCGTAGACAAAATGTCACCCCCTTTTCAATACAATCACACTCATGAATTCCTATATGAATATATATAAGTTTAACCCACTATTTAAACATAGTTGTGATTGATCAATCGAAGTTTTGATTAAAATTTTAGTATCGTATGTTATTTGTTTTCAAGCATGAAAAACAAGAAAGTACTCATATTACAAACTCGTGTCATCCCCTCTACTCGTATTTGCCATCGGGTGTTAATAATCACGCGTGTCAGATAAACAATGCGTTTAGTTTCACTTTAGACTGCATAAGGATTGGCCATATTCGATTTTGAATTTATCAAAGATGTTGCGCGGCGGTGTCAAAGCAGTCATTTGTCATTAACACCGCACACGAGTTACGAAAAACGCTGTGTCCTGCCCACCGGAGCACGATTGCGCAATCGTTTTTGAGGCATTTTTCAACTCGCGTAAGAAAGACATCTACTTATATCGATGAATATGGTCGCAGTTAGACTCAGTTTCGGTTTAGCAATTGCAATAGCCAGCACCGCCGCGCGTGTCATCATATCGGCTGATTTACGTCGGGCCAAATGTTCCCCGAGTTAACCGGGCTTCTTTCATTAATTTCCTTTAATTGTTGTCTGCTCAGCCCAGTCATATCGTCCGATGTTGCAACTTGAAATGTGATTTATTGATATTTAGTTATGGATGAAATATTTATTTCTGTTTCTAATTTTACTATGACAAATATCATGGGATGATTCTACAAAAATCAACCTTGTCCTATGATAAGCTCAATAAGGGTTTGGGTACTAAGCGACGATATACCTAAATAGTAGATAAATATATAGAAAACAATCAAGACATATAAGCGGTGGTGGCTCAGTGGCATACTTTACGACGTAAACGTTTACGTTTGACTTTCATTCCGGAGGTCGTGGGTTCAAATTCAAATCCTGGCTTGTACCAATGAGTTTTTCCGAAACTTATGTACGGAATATCAGATGATATTTACCATTAGCTTTCGGTGAAGGAAAACATCGTGAGGAAACCTGCATACATCCGCAAAGAAGTTCAAAGGTGTATGTGAAGTTCCCAACCCGCTTAGGGCCAGCGTGGGGACTATAGCCCAATCCCTCTCATATATGAGAGGAGGCCTGTGCCCAGCAGTGGGACAGTATATATATTTCGGCGTAGGGCCCTTTATATCAGGTTCCGGCCGAGCTATAGGGAGATGGTTTAGCTATCTACGCACTTATGCATGTAGGCATGGACTCATAAGGAAAACACAACATGAATTAAGATCTTTTTTATTACTACTCTGGTTCGCAAGAGTTAAACCACAACAGAGAAAAACCAGGAAGAAACTCAGCGGGTTGTATGTTTTAATCTTTTCAAATCATTGGTAATTACAATTTTAGATCACAATAGGTACACACTTAAAACACGATTAATCATACACTTTAAACAGCAACAATAACTAATGGAAAACGACTGGAGAGTTCTAAGTTTGAGTCCATGCTTCACCAATTTCAAAACACAAGAAATAACGTCTTTCGTCAGGATGCTAGGATCTGAATCTGAATCTAACGAACTATTGAATCTAGTCAAACTCCTCTTACTCTGGAGTGCATTTAATCAAATCTATTCGCGGTCTCAAGATAGACTGACTTAAGGGAAGGAATGATCATAATCAGAATCTATTCAAAGTCTAGGCAAGAATTACTTCTTTCTAAGTCTAACGCGCGAATGTGAATGCATCATGAAAACAGCGCTAGTGACCTTTTATACTGTCAGGTCATAAACTGCCTGCTTCACAGGCAGTAGATCTCAACCGGGTTTTATTATCTACCTGCAGCATGGACCAAAGCAAAGACCACTCCAAGCAATACATTGCTTATCGTTTTCTAGATTTAGTAACTCTTAGCAAATTAATTGTAAACATTGCAAACAAAAGTATTCTCATTGTGAATAAGAAAATTCTGGCGTTTGATGACTCGACGTGTCGTACAGGTCTGCCTGCACCAACTGAAGCGCGACTCCGACACGGCCATTCTGACGTGACAAGCGTCCTCGCTTGTGTCTGAAACAAACATGTACACTAGTAATCTTTGTTACCGCTCGGTCACCCTGACCAACATCTGTCTCCGTAAAAAAAAATCAATTCAACTCAAGGAAAACAAAATTCAACTATTTTCAACTGAATTAAAAATTACTTCACGTCATTTCATTAATTCCAATTTATCATTAAATCTGAATGCTTGCTCTTCAATTAGTACCACCTGGCTTTCATAGCCTCATTTTTCGAAAACATTACAATAGAACTCGGAAAAATGTCTCAAGATACTTTTCATTTAATCTAATTAAACAACGCACATAAGCTTACATCATGATTTTTAACTTCTCACAACAGAATCAACAAGATTCTCGGCCAATCCAAATTAGCCATATCGCAATCTAGTCACATAGACTCAGGCCCCCGCCGTATCAGTGCCGAGCATTGCGCTCTGAACGACCATAAGGCCACAGTTACAACTACGGCACGTGACTACGGTGCGGCCAAAAAAACAAAAAAAATCAAGATGCTTGCTCAACTTTTTCACTTGTACTAGGATCAGATTATGAGAGACAAGTTTCCACATTGACGCATTTTCTAATTTGGTCATGAGCGTACTTGTAAGTGCATTTAAAGTGTAGTTCCTTCAAACTATTACGATCGCCATCAAGTACCTCCATGACCTTAAACGGGTCTTTGAATTTAGGTTTCAACTTTGTCTGATTGCGTTCTATCTGCACAAAGTCACACACAAAAAAAAACTTTGACAATTTTGATAGTGCCAGCTTAATTTTACCAGTTCAAAAAAAAACAAAATTAATTTAAATTAAGGAATCAAGTCCAGTCAAGAGATTTCCTTATTAAAATGAAAGTCACGTTTTTTTGTCCAACGAAAACTCATGTGACATAGTCATCAATTACATTCAACAACAATAACTTCTTTCGTGGCATTACCAATTCTAACGCATAATGGTAAAAATAAAAGCGAAAATAAAGTTGTAGTTTTCTTAATAACCGTTTTACAGAAAACAAAATTCTAAGTTTCCAATGAGTAACTACGTATTCACATTACTAACAGAAAATTAAATAGACTACTTTGTAATTTGAATTTTAACCTGTCATTAACTTCTTACTACCTTACTAACCAGTAACAGACATAGTTCTGCAATAGTCAAATGAAACTGTTCAACAAAATTGACAAATAGGTTACAGTACTCTAAAGTTGGTCTACCTCCATCCGGTAACCAAAACCACAGTTGCTTCCATCCAGCAACAACAAAATTGGTCTACCTCCATCCGGTAACCAAGCCACATTGCTTCCATCCAGCAATAATTGGTCTACCTCCATCCGGTAACCAAACCAAAAACACATCGACCGATTACACCATCAAACCAAACGCATGCCACCCACAATCGTGGCCGCACGGAGACGGAAAAATAGATCCGATTTTACACCTACGATTACGAATGATAAAATGGTGTATGCAGTCTGAGAACACGTAACCAAATTGAATGTAAAAAGTTTCATTACACGATTGCAAACTAAATGACTAATTCCAATAATTATAATCCACAACTTTAATTGAACTAAAGTAGTCAAATTGAAACTATTGACAGCTCAAATAATAAGAAATGACTATCACCACCAACATCATAACCGTCATCATGACCACCATCATGACCACCATCATGACCACCATCATGACCACCATCATGACCACCATCATGACCACCATCATGACCACCATCATGACCACCATCATGACCACCACCATGACCACCATCATGACCTTCATCATGACCTTCATCATGACCTTCATCATGACCTTCATCATGACCTTCATCATGACCTTCATCATGACCTTCATCATGACCTTCATCATGACCTTCATCATCATCATCGGCATTTTCAATTTATAAACTCAAAAGGATAAGCCCTCGATGACTACTACAACATTAGTTTCACTAATTAGCTCAGGGCTCAAATAGCCCAACAAAATGTGAACTTCTCACCGGATCAACAACGCTGTCTGTTGTAATGGTGTGGACACACCACGCGTTGCACCACGTGTTCAAGGAAGGCAGCAGCGACACCAGTCTTCATCACGATAGGCAGCAGCGACACCAGTCTTCATCCTCTGCCACGCCGTCGGGACGTGATGACAGCAACAGGCATGATGCCGGCAGGTTGCTCTGGTTGGCCATGTTGAACTGAAAATATCAAATTGTACGGTATCAGTTTCATCACAGAAATAATTTGCATGCGGGCTCAGCCCAAGCTCATCACGAGACTAGAAAATTAAGTTTAGGGTATTGGCATCTGCTTACACTTTGTCATTGAAATAATGATGGAATTCACTTTACTACAACCAAGTTAATCTCGCAAACAATAAAACGTTTTGAGAACACAAAAACTTACAAACAAATGTCAACCGTTATTTTTTAAATTACTACTTCGAATTTGCATTAAAACAATTGGAACGAAACCTGTCCTTTTATTTCTGTTGCTCCAAAACTCGCATCTTGGGCAGCTTTTCTCTTATTTTCTTGTACACCTTGCAATAAATTGTCAGAAATTGCGCTCGTTTCATCGCC
Source organism: Thaumatotibia leucotreta (assembly GCA_025490895.1). Taxonomy (NCBI): domain Eukaryota; kingdom Metazoa; phylum Arthropoda; class Insecta; order Lepidoptera; family Tortricidae; genus Thaumatotibia; species Thaumatotibia leucotreta. The sequence continues at coordinate 45,421 of JALPQI010009158.1, forward strand.
ACAGCGACATCACCATCACGGACGAAAACGCTGACCACTCTCACAGTGATCTTGAGGTAGAACATCTGTAACGGTAATTTCACACGCATAGAAAACTCAACAAAAGGCATGGATTGAAAATGTTTGTCGCGATAAAGAATTAATATTTGGCACACTACAAAACAAAACAAAGGGCTACCTGCCCGTATTTCAGAACTGATAGTGTTTTCAAAACTAAGAAAGTAACCAGTACAGGCCACGATATAACTTGAAATTACTAGAATTACCGTTTTCATTTTTTGGTCAAGTGGGTAGGGTACATACCCACACGTATCGTTACAACAGAAATCACAAAAAAAGAACAAAGCTAGATATCTAAATCACGACTCAAAGCAGAAATTGTGAACGATCATTACCTTACCAACTGTTGCCGATATTAAACCTTACCGTTTACATGATTGTGTTACATTACCAGCCAGCACTCACTGTTTTGTGAGCTTGGTGTATCCCACTGTCTGATTTCGGCGTAGGGCCCTTTATATCAGGTTCCGGCCGAGCTATAGGGAGATGGTTTAGCTATCTACGCACTTATGCATGTAGGCATGGACTCATAAGGAAAACACAACATGAATTAAGATCTTTTTTATTACTACTCTGGTTCGCAAGAGTTAAACCACAACAGAGAAAAACCAGGAAGAAACTCAGCGGGTTGTATGTTTTAATCTTTTCAAATCATTGGTAATTACAATTTTAGATCACAATAGGTACACACTTAAAACACGATTAATCATACACTTTAAACAGCAACAATAACTAATGGAAAACGACTGGAGAGTTCTAAGTTTGAGTCCATGCTTCACCAATTTCAAAACACAAGAAATAACGTCTTTCGTCAGGATGCTAGGATCTGAATCTGAATCTAACGAACTATTGAATCTAGTCAAACTCCTCTTACTCTGGAGTGCATTTAATCAAATCTATTCGCGGTCTCAAGATAGACTGACTTAAGGGAAGGAATGATCATAATCAGAATCTATTCAAAGTCTAGGCAAGAATTACTTCTTTCTAAGTCTAACGCGCGAATGTGAATGCATCATGAAAACAGCGCTAGTGACCTTTTATACTGTCAGGTCATAAACTGCCTGCTTCACAGGCAGTAGATCTCAACCGGGTTTTATTATCTACCTGCAGCATGGACCAAAGCAAAGACCACTCCAAGCAATACATTGCTTATCGTTTTCTAGATTTAGTAACTCTTAGCAAATTAATTGTAAACATTGCAAACAAAAGTATTCTCATTGTGAATAAGAAAATTCTGGCGTTTGATGCCTCGACGTGTCGTACAGGTCTGCCTGCACCAACTGAAGCGCGACTCCGACATATATATAGGCTAAAAATATTAATCAAGACAAATATTTGTAGTAAAACTATTAAGGATCTGAACTCTGACCCTCCAGGTTCGTAAACAGGGTCACCAACAACTAAGCTACGGACGCTGATAAATCTAAATCCGTCACTTTGAAGTTCAGGCAAATACCTATTCCATCTTATTATTTTTCCATGTTTTTCATCCGACTTTAAAAAATGGAGGAGATTCTCAATGCACTATGTTTTTTTTACTTTCTTTTATCTAAGAGCATGTTGTCGGAAATTCATAGAGGATATATTAACAAAACAGTACATTTATCATAGCTGTAAAATTTAAATACTGTATGATCTTCCAATTCAAAATCAATCGGTGTGTAGGTAGTAGGTTCACGCGTGCACTATAGGAACTGACATTTAGGTTTAAATATGCAAGTTTTTCTTCGGGCTTGTCAAGCAAATGTGTCTATCTTTATTTATATGCTTCGATTACGGCAACCTCTGCCTTCTTCAATCCAATCCTGACATCGCCGTGTTTACATTGTTGTAGGTAGACCATAAATTACTGCACTATCGGAAAACGATGTGTTATGCCCAGTTTAGCCTACATAAATACAAAATACTGTTACATAATGCATTGACGGCTGCATTTTATTGTAGAATTTGGAGAATAAATATTTTCTTTATATCAGTAGGGCATTGTTGCGCGACAGTTAGAGGTGACCACACGCGCAGCCGTCATTCCTATCACTGAGCAGTTGAACGTACCAGAAAATTAGTGATCTCGAATGGCACGGTATTGTTCTAGATGTAGAGGTCATAGTGTGTTGGTTTTTCCGAGATAAATGTCAGAGTGAGTTTGAAGTGATGGGAATACTCGCCATGCGTCTCAGTTTATGGCACAGTCACTGAGGCTGCCTTTCACAGCCTACGACTACCTTACGACCTATTTTAGGTGGATCGTAAATTCATTATACATAATTATGTTATGAATAGGTTGTCATATATTCCGCCAACAGCCTTCAACGTTATTTATGGTTTACGAAAACAGTGGTGCATGGATGCTTTTACACATTTTTTTCTTCATTATTTATTAGATATTTTTTAGCTAAAACGTTTTCCTATGTAAATCAAACTTTATCCTAGAAAGAGTATGTTATCTATGTATAGGTACCAAATTTTTAATGTTTCAACAAAATAAAAATAAATGTACCTATCTTAAAAATAATAATACATCGCTGCGTATAAACGGGATTTGGAAATGATCGTCCACCGGTAATGACGCGGTACCTACAGCGCGTCATTGTTCTCCTCTGAATCTGTTGTGATAAGAGCTACTTCAACTCTAACTTGTACTACCAAATGTATAAATCCGGCCACATCATTTATTTCTTTTTGTTCACGCCTGACGCCTGCACCTTGTGAAAATATTCCACAGATTAACACAACAAAGTCTACTTCATCCGTTGTCGCATATCCTCTTACGCCGTTTATCGTTTCCATTTGGCAATTGTTTCGATATATTGAAACTTGAAACCTGCATTGTTTTGGTCAAATCTGTTTCGTGGCTGCCAAGCCCATAGGTGAACTAGGGCAATGGTTTACTAAAATGGAACCACCATTATAGCACTATAAGAGAATGACGTAAGCCAATTCCTAGTAAATTGCATCGGCCACTGCCATTACTTCATCTAACAGTGGGATACCTCTTAAGGACATTTTAATGATCGATAGATTAATTTCCTTGATGTGTTGGATATAAACACTAAACAGGCTCCTTTACACAGTCAATTCGACCCGCCAGTATGGCTATAGATCTATAGTCTGTTGCAGCGATTCGTGAAACTATAGCGTATTGAAGGAACAATATTGATGGTTAGTTAGTTAGTTTAACCGCGTTTTTTCCGCAGCTCGACATCCATCGTGCCTTTTTTGGGTGATAGCTCAGCATCTGTTTCAGATTGTTAAATGCCTCCTGTAGTGTGTTTGGACCTACCTACTCAGCGGCTCCAAACACACTACTAGTAAAAATATACAAGAGTAGGTACTCCTGTATAGTACTACCTGTTTAAATTTTATAAGAATATGTTTTGTTTGTTCCTCCTCTTTTATAGAAGCTCTGCACATAGGGTCCGTTTTGCCCATTATGTGCCGGTGTTTGTTTAGTGGGTTGTGTCCCGCGATCATCAGTCCTATTTACCTCAGCTTGTGTCTGGAGGTCTAGTAATACTGATGGTGTAAAGTGTCCATATTTATTTCGTCTCATGCGTCATGTTACCGTTGGAAAGGTTACCTAGCGTTGGGTTAACAATTAATCAGGGCGGTGTAATTTAGCAGTTGAGTATGATTGTTGTTATTAGGACATACTGGATATAATTGGTACGGTCACGACGCGACACGGGGTCGGCAGGGTTGTCGCCTGTCGGTTACTTCCTAAGATTGCTTTAATATGTTTATTGAAGAGTATTGCTTCAATAATGGTCAAAAATAATGTTGGCAGGGTTCCTTTTCGACGTGATTGATTCCGACGTGATCACTGGCTCACCAGCTGTGTTTTTAGTCACTATTTTGGACAAGTCTGAACTGATTAAGGATTTTTCCTAAGATTTTAATAACGCCTTGGCCACACACATTCGATGGCCTCTTTTTAGGTAAGGTATTATCTTTTGAGGTATAATTATTAAATTAATAAATTTTATTTGAAAAGAAAACCAGGCAGTACTTAATGTTTTGTTCTATTCTGTAACAATAGAGTTTTTTTTAATTACTGAGGTTTCAAAACATTTCAATGTGCTAACCGTATTTATAATTTTAATTTAGCAAAATATTTGCTATCCTACGTTTTCCTGATTAAATAAATAAAATAAATAAATATCTGGAAAACTTACACAAATCGACCTAGTCCCACGGTAAGCTCAATTAAGGCTTGTGATGTGGGTTGGTACCCACGACGAGCGGCGACGATATATATATAATAGATAGATACATACAGATACTTAAATACATAGACAGCCATGACCAAGAAACAAATATTTGTGATAAATAAATACACAAATAATGCCCTCGCCGGGATTCGAACCCGGAACCTCCTGCTTCGTAGGCAGGGTCACTACCGACTAGGCTACGGAGGCTGACAAAAAATAAATAAATTAAAATACAATAGGGATCGATTTTGCCCTTAAACGGCTGAGCACTATTGTCACAGATTGTAGAAAGCTTTAAAAGTTTACAAAAGAACGCTCTGAAGTTCGTGAGCTACCTCGGACATCGGCTCGTTTGCGCGCGCGCCGCGGCATTACCCAATAAAATTAATTTCACTTAATGCTCATCGATTATTGAATGTAATAATTGTGCGCTCCGCCGTTTCGGAGGTTCGTGATAGATCGCCGCTGGAGACCCCCCGGGTCTGCTTTCAACGACCTACTGATTAAATTCTGTAGCCATTTTGCAACTGAAAATCATAAAGTAGTCGGCTTTTACTTTCATAGTAGAGTCCTACCTCTTGCACGAGATATTTGAAAAGGTCTATAATTTTAAATCAGATATTCTGGCGCCGCATGTTTTGGTTTGTTGAATCGTTACACAATTACTTAAAAATGTTAAAAGAAATTGTGTCCATGTGTAGAAGTAAAATACGTTATAGTACAAAAGGACCAACTACGGGAAAAATACACACCCTGGACAAGTGGACATATTTATAGTTAGGCATCACATTGCATTGGCAATGAATCTTAAGAATATGTGCTCGGTGAAGCACGCTTAAATAAACCGACATCGACATCGAACTATTGAACAGTTGCAAATTATAACATAGAAAGTTAACTAAAGTATAACCAAGAAAAAGAAAAAAAAAGAAAATCCTTTAAAAGAGGTTGTAGACTATAAGTCTCTCAGTCTTACTTTGCACCGATGAATACAGATATATCAGTACAAATATGAGTCATAAATATTTTTCGGCTATGTCCAGCGGAAAATTGTTTCAGAGAAACTGATGACTTGAGTTGATCCGCAGTAATGGGATCTCTTAAGAATAACGACACGCGTAGGAATGGTAGGTTATCCGACTCGTTTAATACTCGTAATATGGGATTGCATTTGACGGCCTTAACAGTAACATTGACAGTGAAGAGTAATGAGCAACGAACTGCCGGGGTACAGGTATATGTATAGGGAGTGCGTTCGACTTGTTTTAGTTATTGCTCATATTATAAGTAGTCGCTAACTTAATATAGCCATTTTACTTTAGTATGCCCAACAATATAATGTAATTGAAAAAAAATGTATTAAAATAAATACAAAAAATTTCGCCTCGGGCGATATTAGAACGTGTGGCATATTACTAGTTTATTTGTTGATGTTAAAAAAATATATGATTATAATGATGAAACAATTAATTTAAAGCCAAAAAAATATGATCCAATATTTTCAACGTTTACTTGATATCTACTTGTAATGAATTCGAATAGAAGCCAACCTATTATGGTGTGGTGACCTACCACACTGCATGCCTGCGTGAATGTGCTAAGTCCGCGCGCAGGCGCGCTGAGCGGCCGTTGCCATGGTAACAAAACGAACAACATTGCTGTCAGTTGTCGTCTGTTCAATTCAAATCTCAGTAATGGTGATTGTGGTGATAACCGTTAACTAATTGTAAATGATTAATTGTAAATTATCTGTAACTTATGTAAATATATTTGTAAATAAGAATACAACACGCCTTCTGATTTGTGGGTGTTATACACTCGACCCCCACAACTGGTGACGCCGACGTGAGTAGAAGTTATATGAAAATATGTCTACGGAAAATCTCAGTAATTTTGCCGATGCCGCAGAAGGACAAGTTTGTAAGGTAGGAGTCCGTGTACCGCCGTTCAACGCAGACGAACCCGCATTATGGTTCGCACAGATAGAGGCGCAATTTCAACTGTCGAAAATATCTGTCGACGAGACGAAATTTTATTATGTCGCTGGACAGCTAGAGGTGCGATATGCTGTGGAGGTGAAAGACATCATCACTAACCCTCCCGCTTCCGACAAATATGGTAAAATCAAGACTGAATTAATCAAAAGGCTCTCCGCTTCGCAAGAAAAAAGGACGAGGCAATTATTAGTCCATGAAGAGCTCGGCGACCGTAGTCCGTCTCAGTTTCAACGCCATCTACAGAATCTTGCCGGTACCGCAGCGACCTCCGACCTGTTAAAAACAATTTAGACCGACCGTTTACCACACAATGTACAAACCATATTAGCTTCACAGTCCGAACAACCATTAGATAAACTTGCAGATTTAGCCGACAAAGTGTTTGAACTCGCCCCTACCATTCCTCGTGCTCCTGTAGTTGCAGCCACTTCTAGTACTGCCGCCGCCTACGTACCAGCTCCACAGGATCACAACTCGCCTTACGACGCTATGGCGCAACAGATAAGTGAAATCACAAGGCAGGTCGCTATGTTGAGCAGTGAATTTAGAAGAGGACGCACACACTTGCGTTCGCGCTCACGGTCATCTTCAAAGTCTAGGTACAGTCGCTCACATTCTAGACTACCACAGCCGCCGCCTAATCACCACCACTGTTACTATCACTATAACTTTGGAGATAAAGCTCGCAACTGCAAAAAGCTCTGTAATTTCAATTCGGAAAACTCGTCGGGCGGTCGGAATTAGCGGCCAACGACTGCCCCTCCGCATCTGGCCGTCTTTTTATTACCGATCGGACTACAAAGCTAAGGTTCTTAATTGATACTGGTTCCGACTTATGTGTTTTTCCCCGATCGGCCGTCAAGACGCCATGCCCTCAATCCAAATTCGACCTGTTAGCGGCAAATAAGAGTGTCATACACACCTACGGCCCAATACATTTGTCACTCAACTTGGGATTACGTCGATCTTTTCCATGGAATTTTACCATCGCCGATGTGTCAAAACCTATTATAGGAGTCGATTTCCTCTCTTATTACGACTTGTTAGTCGACTGCAAGTATCAACGGTTACTAGATAGAACTACTATGTTATCGGTAGCCGGTGTGCGCTACGAATCGGTCGAAAATATAGACTCTATAAAAGCAGTTATAGGTGAGTCGGAATTCCATGACATCTTACGTGAGTACCCCACGATTACCAGACCTCCAGGTAAACACTCACCATCGAAGCACAACACCCTGCACTTCATCAGGACCACACCTGGACCACCTGTATCCTGCAAACCTCGCCGCCTTGACCCGTCGCGTATGCAAGCTGCTAAAAAGGAATTCGAAGATATGATGGTATAGCTCGCCGTTCAGAAAGTCCTTGGGCCAGTGCCCTGCACCTGGTAAAGAAGAAGGATAGCACTTGGAGACCTTGTGGTGACTACAGAGCACTGAACGCTAGAACAATCCCAGACCGATACCCCGTTCGTCATATTCACGACTTTTCGTACCAACTGTCAGGTTGTACCATCTTCTCTACCATAGACCTAGTCAAAGCTTACAACCAGATAGCCGTGAACCCTGATGACATACCGAAAACAGCCATAACAACCCCATTTGGTCTATTTGAATTCCCCTTTATGAATTTCGGTCTAAGGAATGCTGCACAGACCTTCCAGAGGTTCATAGATGAGGTATTACTCGGCCTGGACTTCTGTTATGGTTACTTAGACGATATACTGGTATTCTCATCATCTTTGGAAGAACACAAAAATCATCTTCGCCAGTTGTTTGAGCGTCTGACTCAGTACGGCGTATGGATCAACATATCCAAGTGCGTGTTTGGTCAATCCGAAGTCACCTTCCTTGGTTACCATGTGACAGTTTCAGGTACCAAACCCTTGGAATCTAAAGTGCAAGCAATCCAGGACTACGCTGTACCGAAGACCGTCAAAGAGCTCAGACGATTCCTGGGTATGATAAATTTCTACCGTAGATTTGTACCAAATGCTGCACAACTTCAGGCACCGCTTCATTCCATCCTATCAGGACCTAAAGTTAAAGGATCGCATCCAGTAAACATGACACCTGAGTTGCTAAAATCTTTTGAAGACTGTAAGTCATCCTTGTCGAAAGCAACACTCTTAGCTCATCCAGATTCTTCTGCACAGCTCGCAATTTTCACAGATGCTTCCGACACTTCAATTGGCGCAGTTCTTCAGCAGCTCATTGATGATACTTGGCAACCATTGGCATTCTACTCACATAAACTCAGCAAGCCACAAACGAAGTACAGCCCGTACGACAGAGAACTCCTGGCTGTGTACGAGGCCATTAAATACTTCCGTCATATGGTAGAAGCCCGAGATTTCGTAGTTTACACAGATCACAAGCCACTTACCTTTGCTTTCTCCACCAACAAAGATAAATGCTCACCAAGGCAATTCAGATACTTGGACTTTATCTCGCAATTCACAACCGATCTAAGATTCTTACCTGGCACTCTCTCAACGTTGTCGCCGACGCCTTATCCCGTGTTGAAGAAGTCATCATCCCTATCGACTATCAGGCTCTTGCACGATCTCAGGAAGCCGATCCAGAGCTGCAAGATCTGATCAATCATGGTTCGTCACTCCAACTGAAGAAGATACCTACACTTCATAACATTTTACCTGTCTTCTGTGATACTTCTACTGGACAACCTCGTCCATATGTCACACCAGAGTTTCGAAAGCCAGTTTTTGAGCAGCTACACCGACTTCATCATCCAGGATGCTCAGCTACAGTGCGACTGGTCTCAGAAAGATTCGTATGGCCAGGGATACGCAAAGATTGTAGAGAGTGGGCTAGGCAATGCTTAAAATGCCAACAAACCAAAACCATTCGTCATACCATTTCACCACTTTCCACTTTCACCACTCCATCCTCGAGGTTCGCTCATATTCATCTCGACCTCGTAGGGCCCCTAACCCCTTCCTCTGATTACAGATTTTGCCTCACTGTCATCGATCGATTCACGCGATGGCCTGAGGTATTTCCAATCAGAGACATCACAGCCGAATCCTGCGCTAAAGCCCTAGTGTCTGGCTGGATCGCCAGATTCGGATGTCCACTACGGATCACCACAGATCGTGGCCGACAATTCGAGAGCCAACTTTTCAAAGCGCTGACCTCGTTGGTTGGTGCACACCACTTCCGCACCACAGCTTATCATCCTGCTGCTAACGGTATGATAGAAAGACTCCATCGTCAGCTCAAGTCATCCATCATGTGTCATTCTTCATCATCTACATGGATCGAATCTCTTCCACTGATCCTGCTAGGTATTCGAAGCGCCGTTAAGGAAGATCTATAAGCTACCCCGGCAGAGCTCGTCTACGGCGAGACGCTTCGCTTACCCGGTCAGTTCCTGTCACCTCTACCTGACTACAAAGTGGCAGATGTTACAGAGTACGTTACACGCCTTCGTTCTCACATGGAGAAGCTAACACCAAGACCAGCATCGTGGCATACATCGTCTTCCCCATTCTACATACCACGTAATTTGGAAACATGTACACACGTTTTCCTCCGTGTCGATCGTGTACGTGGCTCACTAGAACCACCTTACGAAGGCCCATACAGAGTCATCAAACGTCAGCCTAAATTCTACACTATTGACATCAAAGGCAAACTGAATAACGTCACAATAGATAGACTCAAGCCAGCCTACATCATGCGAGAAGATTTACCTAAATCACCAACCAGTGACGAAACCAAACCGGCAGAACAGCAGAAGCAAACGAAGAGTGGAAGAGTCGTGAGGTTCCCCAGCAGATTTCGACCGTAGTCACGGTCTGGCCAGGGGGAACATGTGGTGACCTACCACACTGCATGCCTGCGTGAATGTGCTAAGTCCGCGCGCAGGCGCGCTGAGCGGCCGTTGCCATGGTAACAAAACGAACAACATTGCTGTCAGTTGTCGTCTGTTCAATTCAAATCTCAGTAATGGTGATTGTGGTGATAACCGTTAACTAATTGTAAATGATTAATTGTAAATTATCTGTAACTTATGTAAATATATTTGTAAATAAGAATACAACACGCCTTCTGATTTGTGGGTGTTATACACTCGACCCCCACAATGGTATAGTTAAAAGGAAAAATAAATGACTACTTTACGTTTAAACGCAACGAAATCAGCCAAACAGTGAACACATATGGCGCAATGATTAAATTTTGAAGATAAATTGGTTGTTTAGTTTCGCTTTTGACTATATCTGTGCTATTTCACTAAACCATTACAACTACTGTTTGTGTTAATAGGGCTAGTTTGATGGTTGACGAATAATGTGTCCCTTTCCGTATTGTCAATTTAAAAATATTTTACTTTGTAAAAAAAAAATTGTCGACTTAAATTATAATTTCAATGGGTGCACTTAAAACACAAATTTGCCAAAGCCAAATTATTTCATAATTTCGATCGGTTTCACGAAAACTTGTTGACTAAAAGCTATGTATTGAACGTATTGTGAAAACACGAATCAAATTATTTATTAACTAAAATTTTGATTTGTATTTTTTATTTTTCCCCAGTAGTCAGTGGCTTTTATATTATAAATATTAGATGTCATATGCCAAAGAAAAACGACCAAGATCATCTAACGTTCGAGGTGGGGATCGAACCCACGTACTCAGGTTTCGCGGCTGATGCCTGTACCCTTCCGCCATTAGATCTTAGCAACCACCGGTCAATTTTCTCGGGTACCTATATGCAATCCCTTACAAGGCTAGGCGCCTTTGATCATTCTCTAAGGGCAAGCAATATATGCCTGCACCTCCTATTAGAATACTTTACAGTTAGGTTAGGTTATCGTTAGGTGATCTTGGTCGTTTTTCTTTGGTATATGTCATCTAATATTTACAATTTAAAAGCCATGTCTCAAATCATGAATATGAACATAGAATTGCGCCCGCGCATACGACGCCAGGAGGCACTGGTAGCGGCGCATCGCAGTAATAGCCGCCCGTGTAACCCATCCATAACGAATTTCTTATTCATCGATATTAATACCCCGACATGACAACCGCACCGTACAAAT
>JALPQI010009159.1:0-57288 GCA_025490895.1 Thaumatotibia leucotreta
AACTCTTTAAGCCCAATTAAAGCTTGTGTCGTGGATGGTGAGCGTCGAATACATAATATATTGTAATTATATAATATTAGATATAGACACTTAAATACGTAGAAAACAACAATGCCTATTTATTGTGGAACAAATATATTTGTGATAAATGCACAAGGAGATGCCCTCACCGGATTCAAATTCGGGACCTGCAGCATTACAGGCGCCTAAGATACAGATGCCATCAAACATCTTAAAGTTCAATTATTGCCTTAAACATTTTTTTGCGAAACTTTTCTTTTAATAAAAACTTAATATCGTAAGATTAAAGTAGAGCAGTCGCAGCACTTTATTCAATTTATCGCGCTCTTTGCCGTTTCAGTGACTAGATGGCCAAGACGTCTTTTAAAACAGATTTAGACTTATCTTATTGTCTCGGCAGGTCTGAGTAACGTAAATTGAGGCACTTTGCAAAATTTTATGCATTTTTATAGTATTTTAATTACGGAGCAGTTTTCGCTTGGTTTCAACATTAAAATAATTTTATGTTAATTCCTATACATATATTCATATATATATATTCTAAATATTGTGAAAATGGCATGGATTAAAAAAATCGAATGTGATGCCTAACTGCGGGTTTAGATATATTATATTGAAATAACTGAAATCACCCTGAAATGAACCTGATTAAAATATTATTGGGAAATGTCGTAGGATACAAGCTATAAATATTATTGTATATCTTGCACGTATCGTGTTATTGGGTTATGCAGGTTTTATTCCCCAATAAAGAAAATAAAATGGACAAAAAAGTTGCATGGGATAAACGTGAAATAATTGAGCTTCCAGAACATTGTTTTTATAATACATTCAAATTAAATATCACCCGCAAAACATAACTGTCTTCATCCTACATAAAAATACGGGCCGTTTTCATAAAACTTGAGCGCCTACTGATATTATTTGGCAAAGAAGCGGCAATGAAACGCCGTATTGTACAAAACGTTTCCTTGATGCGGTTTTGTTTGTTCACTCAAATCGCCACTTCACTGTTGAAGTGTTAAAAGTTACACAAGTGCCTTTTGGTTGTACAAGTTCATAAGTTTATGTGGGTACTTAAATGGGCTGTTTACTTTCAAGTCGTGTTAACATGATGGATGACAGAGCATTTTTTTTCATCATTTATCATTCGGCTTCGGTAAAGCAAAAATAATGCTTAAAAAGTATTGTAATTAATAATACGTGTTATCGGTAAGTGTAAGTAGTATAAAGTAAAATGTTATAGGTCGGACATCAATAGATATACATATTTTGATAGCATACTTACCACCAACCGGATATGCCTGAAGAGCGGAAAAAAAACTAACTTCTGACCAGGTCTTACAAACGTACTAGCTAATAGCTATACTTAGGTATACTTAGGTCAGTGTGGGTAAGTCCGGTATATCTTATTTGTAAGGAAAGTCCGTCATATGCATCTTATATTGTTGAGTTAGGGGTGGAAATCAGTTGGTAGACGGACTTTCCTGATAGACGGTCTTACCCACATCGACCTTAGTCAATTAGTCATCAGTAGGTAATACCTAGGTATAACGCTAATATGCCGTTCCCAAACCAGTTATTTCTCTACTTTAGCGTTACAAGAATATACCTAACCTTCATTTTATCTCAACGGTTGAAAATTTTCCTTACAATAACCATTACTAAGGACTGTTCCAACAATATTTATTTGTTTTCTCATTGTTCCAGGCATCGTTAGCTTTAGTGCTAGCTAGCGAAGCCCCGAGCGAAGCGAACAGTACGAAAACATCGGCTCTAGTGGGACGAAACGGACGGCAGTACTACGGACCCGTCGACCATGGCAACAACGAAGTAGTCGTCGACATCGAGGACGATGAGAAGACGCAATACTATGAAACCAACTACGATACTAGTAAGTTATGTCTGGTGGTCGGAACTTTGGGTGCAAAATTTTAACAAAACTTGTCAAGTGGACATGAAAGAGAATATACGACAATATTCATATTATCTACACACCCAAATATTGCAGGCTCAAGATTCCGAGATAGACAATTGGATACAGAGTTTTCAATAATGCTCGTAATTTTTTGGCTAAAGTGTTCTCATAATATGTCAATTTTGAAGTTTTGTTAAAGTTTATGCCAAAGATTTATTAATTTAAGAACGTATGTCCAAGGCACGGGGTTGAATATGTAGGTATAGGTCCGGTTTGCACAATCCAGGGTTAGGGAGGTGGCTAACATTAAGTTGAACTAATAATAGGGACCTACTAGTATCAAAAATGTATGGGCTTGATCAGTTAATACAGTGTTAGTAGGCTAACTCTAGATTGTGTACTAAATAAATGTACGAACATCACTATACCTAATCGAAACTAACAACACTTTATAGATTTATAAGGGCCACACAGTAAAAATATAGTCGGTAATCAGAACATGACAATCGGTATGTAGGTCAAGTTGGTTAGCTACAGCTGAATTTTTTTAAAGCGCTTTATTCAAATTCAATTAGTGGCATACGTACGACGAAGGCACAAATCTAAAATACCCTTGAAATTAATTAATCCTTGAGTATGTTATTTTGTCATTCGTGTTAGTAAGAAGAGGACAAAATCAGGTGTTTTAGCATACATTAATATTAAAGTAAATGTACCTACGTATAATTTTATAAAATAAAAATATTGATGCCCTGAGAATGTTACCAATCGATCCGAAATCCTCCTCCTTGCGTCGTAATCCTCATTGCTGAGGGTCGTGAAGCCCCCGTGGTATGAGCTTCTGTCTTACGGAGTCCCTCCATCTGTGCCGATCCGAAATAATACCGTGCTAATAAAAATCATAACTGTACATAACATAATTTTATAAATCATAGCGTCAGAGGAATTCAGATTAATATAGTTTTTTTTACGGCAGACGCCTTTTTACTCGTACGTAAGACGTAAGGTATCGTTGTTCCATAATGAGATACGTATTATATTTTAGCAGGCGTTTTTTGCTGCCCTATGATTTGAATCAATCAAAAAAGCATAGAACGGGGTAGAACCATTCTTTAAAGATATCGAGTCAAAATACTGGCTTGAATTACGTAAAATACTTACTTACATTTTCGGTTAAGATTATCAACGCGGTATCGACCACTTTTCCAAGGAAAGTGTCGTCTCATTACTAAAACCTTCCTAATAGAATCACTAACGTAACGTGGGTATCGAGGCCTATCTCACGTAATGCAATTTCATTCTTGCCCGATTTTACTTAGCGTTCATTAATTATTCTGATTCGGTCACATACACATTGCATGGGGCACCAAATTAAATGTTTGAAACCTATCTCTAGGTCTGTCTGTCCCTTAATATCACTTAAATTATTTATGCGTCATTAAAAAGATAATACTCGATAATGCCGTGCATGTCGTGAAGAACTTGATAACTCGAGATATATTGGTAAATGAAAAAGAGTTTAATTTTTGACTAATTCAGATTCAAATTTCTTCTACTTTTCATCTCGCGTAATCTAGTTTCTCACATCATGTACCGATTATTAATGCTAATACTTCTAAAAACTTACAAGTCTATTTTTGGCTCCCTAGACGATGACGACAACAAATATTTTAAATATATTTTTGTAATTTATATCGCCGCCTGCTGTCGTACCGTAATTTATTTTATACCTCAACTTCATCTTTATTTTAGTAGAAGGCCCTACTATAAAACAACAGAAAAATGATATCTAGGTACGAGGTTATTTTATCCCTGTTTTTTGTTAGCGACAGAATATTTAACAAAAATTAGTATTTTATATAACAAAACGCAGAGAATTAAGCTTTGGCACTTAATAAATCAATTGGTTCTCGTATTTAATCTTCAGACTTACTTTTATTTCGTTCTTTCTTTGCGATAAAAAGTGGCTTTTATATCGAATAAATCCAGAGAAAATCTCTACATTCTACCAATTTCTCGAGCGGTTAAATGCGCGGAAAATCGAGAATAAAGACTTTTGTTTGGGGCCTTTTATAGAGAGTGGTATTGATTTCGATTACATTACTTACACTCTTTAGAGTACCGCTCATAAATAGATACCTGCTTACGTACAACCACGTGTAGGTTGTTTTGAAATGCCTGACTTTAGTCGTTGTTACTTACCGTGCATATATTTAGCATTTGAGGACTACATTTTCAATGAGATTTGAGTACCTACCTACGTAGAAAGGATTTTATTTCAGTTTTTCTTAAATCATAATTCATAACAAAACTGTCAATAGTTTCTAACGTTGAAAAAATTGCCTCTTTAATCTATTTATACGAGTATAAGCACCTAATGTTTACGATTACGCCATATTTTAAAAATCTAGGTGCGTATACCGGCATATACGTAGGTAAGGGTTCAAGGTTTATGAGGGTCAGGTACATAAAAATCCTTGACTCAGCACAATTTCAACATTATTCCAGGTGCCTACGGTTTCGGTTACGACGTGGGACCGAACGGGCAGTTCCATCACGAGAACCGCGGCCCGGACGGCGTCACGTACGGCTGTTACGGCTATGTGGACCCGGATGGCGTACTGCGAGCGACGCACTACGTGGCCGACAGCCATGGTTACCGCGTCGTTGAGCCTGAGAAGCCTGTAGAGGTGTTCCCGGACGAGAAACACGAGTATGACGAAAAGTAAGTAACTTGTCACTAAAACCGCGGGCCTGGGAGCACGTACGGCCAACGTGCCCGAATGACGAAAAGTGAGTAACTTGTCACTAAAATCGCGGGCCGATGGGCAAGTAAGTACCTAATAAAAAATAATGAATTTTGACGTTTAGTTACACCCAATATCCATTATCAATTCATCCCATTTCTGTTTGGGCTATCAATGTTTACCTCTCTATAATATGTTTTACACATTGAAACTTGAACACTTGAGCATAATGAGTATACTTAAGTCAAAATGTTAAGAGCCGTTTTTTCTGCGAATTTCATAATAAGCTATTCGGATGTCTATAAACGGTACGTTACTCAATGACACTTGGGAAGCTCTGAGCATAAACAGAGGAGATGGATTTAACATGATTTATTTAGGTACACCCGCAATTGATGCCTACAATTAAGGAACATTTCTTAGCTCGTAATGAAGTTTCAGACTAATTTTGATCCGGTGTGCGTAGTTAATTATTTATTCATAATTCTAACTTCACGTCACTAGCATAACATACATAAGACGGAGCCACATCGGATGCGTTGCCCACGCATATGCGCGTGTGTGTACCGTTTAGGTGTGCCATCTACTATACTATTTCCTACGTTACATCTCGCACGTGCTGCATACGCATCCAGCGTGACTCGGCCTTTAGTCTAACACAGTAACGATTATTTACTATTAGTCTCAATTATCTATCTAAAACTGCTTTCTAGCCGTCTTTCTTGTCGTTTTCTCTTGATAAATCAAATAGTTAAAAAAAAACTTGTAATAATGCGAGCTAAATTTCAAAATTTGGCCGTGTGGTGACGGCAGTAAGAATACATTTGTCACCACCCCAACTCCTCCTGCGGGTGTCGTAAAAGTCGACTAAGGGATTGAAGTGTCACTGACCATTATTTGACAAAAAATTTATGATGGGCAGCAGCGTCATAGTGGACACATTACTGCGATCGCCAATCAGCTTGCCCAGCGTGCCGATTATGGGCGTTTACCTCCTAATGCGTCTGCGTCTATACGCATCACATAGTTAATAGGAGAGGCTTACGTCTAGCAGTGGACTATCATAGGCTGATGATGATGATGATCAAATTTCCAAAGCATAATTGTTAAACTTTGCTGGCTGAGACGTAAAATGGCAATACTTGAAAACGAACATTTCCATTCCAATGCAAAAAGGTCACATACGATAAATAATAGGAAGCAATCAGAGAGGCCACCACCGCCAGATAACAATGTGGACTAAAATTCGGTCCACATCGAGGCTGGATTATAAGCGGTATTTACGAAATTCATATCTTTTATTTTATGTATTAAAATTCCTTGCGTTTCAAAATTGGTTGGGAAACAACTCCGTTTATTATACGAAATGACAATCCAAAGTTGAATAAGTATTCTGTTCTCCAAAGTTTCTACTTGTCATTCTTGTCAATCATATCTGCCAAAACACTCTCGACGTTATTTGGCCTGTACAGAAATTGTGGGCATTTGTTTACTTTGACGGAGAACGTCTAGCTAAATACATATATGTGTGATAAATGCACTAGGTAAAATACTCGCAGAACTGGTTGCAGAATCAGCCGAAAAAAAGGCTTCCAGTAAAGTGCCGGTTGAATGCCTCAGGCAGTAATGACGGGGCATACGTGAAAATTGGAATGATATTGGCAGTCTTTTGGCGCCACATTTCGTGAACTAAGATAGCAAAGTCGGAACTCCTATAATTTTGCGTTCTCCGTCCGTATGTCTGCGGTGTATGTTATCCCAAAAATATAGATATGATGATACTTTTTAAAACTTAATTAGTATTTCAAAGGAAAACTGTTTTGAACATGACGACAATATACGCTTTTTTACGGTGTATAATGTAGGTAATAATACTTTTCTCTAAGTAAAAAAATACAATTGCTCTGCAGGCCCGTTTGTTAATTACACCCATAGTTCACATCCGCTTTTATGACGTAGTTACGTTATGATGACGTTGGTAGCCCTACACGGAGCATGTCTCGACACGCTTTTACTCTTTTTTTTAATTTTTGCTCAATTCTGTGTGTATTTATTTTAAAGCAGCAGTTTGTTGAGATTAAGAGATAAATAAGCAGAACGGCACAATAGACGAGTTATAAAACAGTAGCAGACGGAAATCCGACGTCCAATTTCTCCAACACTTTCGTGTCATTTCTTCATCTAGTTGAGCAGATTTCTTTGTGGGTTGGAAGTCACGCCGTAAATCTTTTGTTTGAAGAATAAAAGATTTGCGGCGAGACTTCTTATTAACTTGTCTGTGAGATTGCTTTGTGAAGAAATCTAAACTGAAAAGGCCCTAAACTGAATAATAGTTTACTTTTTATATTTTGAGCTGGGATTTTTCGCTTACGCTCCTTCTAATTTCTTTATTGACCTCTTGACATTTGTATTTTGCTGTTATCGTAGGTATCGTATATAAATATAAACTGTTTTTATAATTGTGGAGTGGCATTAACATAAATTGTAACTACTTTTATAATGTATGATGATTCAAAATTGAATCATGGGTATCGTTAATGATATTAATTTGAGCTCCACTTTCAATAATCTCTGGTTCAGCAACTAACACGTGTTTTAACTGGTAAAATCCATTATGTTTACCAAGCTCAAAATAAAACATAGGTACATATTTATAAAATTTTCTTAGTTTCCCTGAAAATTAGCACCGTGTCACGATTGCTGAGAGTAACAACAATTTTAGTGTATTATTTGGACGTAGTTAAGGAAAAAGAATCGTATCCACAAAAAACATCCAATGAAATTTTAATTTAAAAGAAAAGTCAGTAATTTCAGTAGCAAATGTCGTAGATCCTTTTTCCGTAACTACGTCCATTTGCAGTATGTCATTTTGCATTAATTACGGTCCGTCGAAAAAGGCTTTATTTGGCATAATTCCGATGCCCCGTCAACCAAGCTGACACCCGCCGATCGACGTCTTTTTAACTCTTATGCCTTCGATATAAAGCTTTTTTTCAATTTGCATAAACCGTTTCCGCACCAATTGATGTAGGGAGATGCTTAATCACCAAACATAATTATCTATTCACATTATCAGCCTATGCTAGTCCACAGCTGGACGTAGGTCTCTCCAATTAACTATGCGTATGGCATTAGGAAGTAAATGCCCGTAATCACCATGCTGGGCAAGCGGATTGGCAATCGCAGTAACGTGACCACTATGATAACACTGCAGCCCATCATGAATCTTTTATGAAAGAATGGTCCGTGACACTTCAATCCCTTAGTCGACTCTTACAATACCCGCAGGAAACGTCTATTTCATTCTATTATACACTGTGTTTATATTGATTTCCGTTAAATTAAGGGGAAACTTATTTAAGTCAAAAATAATCAATTTCTCTAAGAAACTAGTGTCTTAACTCTTACTGTTATTGAGTTATTAAAAAGATAAGTTTAATGTCTGGACAAGTGTATTGCAACCTTTATTACATCCTAATCTTACTTTAGTTTGACGTGTGCCGTCAGTCACCTGGATGCTTAGCCAAGTTGCCAATCGCTAACGCTTAGTAGCGTATCGTAGTTTTCCCTCTCTGTCACTCTTTCATATTAGTGCGACAAAGACAGTTAGCTGCCTTTCGCTTACGATTGACGATTAAGCGATAGCGATTGGCAACTTGTCTAAGAACCCTGAGATCTTATTCTTAACGTTCTCTCACACTTGCCATTACAATTATTATATACGAAAACGAAAAAAAATTTTTTTTTTACCAAATTAACAAAAGCCGATATACCAGGTTACCAGGCAACTTCTATTAATGAAATCCAAAAAACATCCTATATATTTTATTTTTTTTAGCTCCGTGGACAACAAGCCGATCAAAGGCCAGATAGTGCAATACGACAAGCTGTACTTCCCGAAAGGATGCGGCCGTACGCCCGGCGGTGTTCCTGCCAAGCCGATACCGGTGGCCCCCCGCCCCCCACGCCCGCCCAAGCCGCCCACCGACAGCACCGGCGGAGCTAGCAACCCTGTACCCTCTCGACCTGGTATGATTTTTTTTAACACATTAAGCGCCGGGAACTCCCGAGAGGAGTTCTCCGTGGGAGGTCCATTTTCGCTACAAAGCGGAAAAATCACGGGATCAGCTACAAGCGTAGCGCGTAGCACTCGTTGGCAATGAAAGTGTGTGTACTACGAAAAGACTAGCAAAAGAATTATACATAGTTGAGGGGCTAATCAATACAAGAACGACAATCGCATC
The DNA here is from genome assembly GCA_025490895.1 of Thaumatotibia leucotreta. Classification (NCBI taxonomy): domain Eukaryota; kingdom Metazoa; phylum Arthropoda; class Insecta; order Lepidoptera; family Tortricidae; genus Thaumatotibia; species Thaumatotibia leucotreta. The sequence continues at coordinate 8,931 of JALPQI010009159.1, forward strand.
TCATCTATTACGACAATTTGTCATACAAACTATAATTCATAGTATTATCAAACCGCGATGAGAATGTGATTCGAAAATACTGTTGACACAACAGTATATAAGTCAATCAAGGATATATTCATGGTTATGTTCATATATTCATAGTTCAAGTGCATGCAGCAATTTAACATAATAGATAAATGAATCATTCACTATGTGTGTAAACAACTCTTTTCTTGGTAAATTTTGTGACATTTGTCGTGTCAACAGTACTTTCGAATCCCTTTCTGATTCCGGTTTGATAATACCTATACTATGTCCATACCTTTGGCAATAGAAGAAGGGCAAAATTAAAAAAAAAGCGTATTAACTGCTAATAAAAAATAATAATTTGTGGCCTTTTTTGCTGCCAAAGGTTGTTAGATAGAATTAAACTTCGCAACACATAAAATATGACCTTAAATTCTATTTTCAACAAATGTACACATTTTTTGCAATCAACCCCAGGGACCGGAACCGGTATTTTACAAAAACCTCGAAATAGCCCAATATTTTAAAAAGTTTTATTCTCTATATGTACTGCTCAATATTTTATGTAATTTACAATACCATATTTTTAAATTGCTCCTTTAAGTTACAATTTATATACCGAAGAACGAATAAAGAACCATTCTTTTTGTATGGAAAAAATGACGGTTCCGGTCCCTGATCAACCCTGTAAGTTAGTAAAATAAGCAGAAAATTTGAAATAAGCTACCAAAACACCGCACCAACAGTAATTAATGTAGCCTACTGTCCTAAACTGGTACGATTTCTTTATTTGAAGACAAAATTCCTCCGACGCCTAATTTGTGTTAGCATAAAAATAGGCATAAAAAAAAATATATTTATAAGAACTGATTTCTCAATTCCCAGTTAACAGTATCTGTCAAATAAATGTTAGCTCTATCCTTTTTTACACGACTGCCAAAAGGAGAGTATATGTGTTCAGCCCCTATGTATGTTTCATATTTTCTTTAAACGCGCAGATCTTCGCGACCACTTAACCGTTTTTAATAGTGTAAGGTATCATTAGAATCCTGTGAGTCGGGGAACCTTTCATTAAATAAATAAATAAATATCTTGGGACATCTTACACAAATCGGCCTAGTCCCACGGTAAGCTCAATTAAGGCTTGTGATGTGGGTACCAGGCGACGATATATATAATAGATAGATACATATAGATACTTAAATACATAGGACAGCCAAGACCAAGGAACAAACATTTGTGATAAATAAATACACAAAGAATGCCCTCGCCGGGATTCGAACCCGGAACCTCCAGCTTCGTAGGCAGGGTCACTACCAAATAGGCTACGGAGGCTGACGACTCATTACATACGGAAAATATAAATATATGGAGGTTCCCCGACTGCAACCGAAACAAAATATAGTAGGTAATAAGACAAGCGCCTATTATGTAGACACGCTCACAAGAATTAACCTGAAGAAGGAATTATTTGTTACTTTTCAGTTCGCTTAAAACGGCAGTCGTGTTTTTTAATTTTTTAATTATTAATTGATGACCTTAGATAAGAATGGCAATAATTTTAACTAATGGATAAATTTAGCTGATGATTGAAAAATCAGCCCTAAATCTTTAGAATTTTATCTCCCGTAGAATATCAAATTATGTCTTATTAGTACTATAGATACAATTAGTACCTAGTATTTGAGCCTATTATAATTTGCGGTCATTATTTTAAAATTAATTTAAACTAATGTTGTTGAAAACTCATACAAAGTCACAATAAGAGCGAAAATCAAGACGTAAATTGATATATATTTTTAAAGTGCCCAATACTTTCTATAATATCTAGGAGGTACCAATCATATGAGTTTCGGGTCTATGAAACTTATAAACTAAACAGCATACTCGTATTTATTTTCCAGGCAGCCTTTGCAAGATAGTAATCGAACTTTAATAAAAGTCATATCCATTCTATGTTTTTGTTCTTATATCACATACCTAGTTCCGCCACCGTTTTATATAAAACCGATTGGGTCTACCATTATCCACAGACTGCCCTGCCCAAACTTTCCATCACTTTAACCGCTGAAATTGAGATTGAATTATTTTGCTTTTGATAGACTTTCAAGTTAAAATTAGTCGATGAAATATAAACTCGTAATATAGCAGTATTTTTGGAACGCTTAACAAATAAAGTACTAAATTAAAAATAATGAGGCTTTTTAAGGAAAGTTCGGGTAAGTATTGAGTTCCCAATAAATCACTCTCAAAGGGAATGATTTAGCGAAACAGGCGAAAAAATACAATTAGATTCATGAAGATTACCCGGAAAAAAGACGGTTGAAACGGACAGATTTGGTCGTAAAATAGGTCTGTTAGTAACTCGAGACTGATTAATAAAGTTAAAGTAAATAAATCTAAGTTTACCGGACCTCCAGGCTTAAGTGGCACTTAGACTAGCTTGTTGGTTGCTATTTCTCATTTTTATGCCTAACAAGCGTCAATTACAGCGATCATTACGTAAATAAAACCCTATCTGCTATATTTAATTATTGTTGCGTAGGAGTTTGGTATATTAGTATCGACTTATCTACAGGCTTATTATTGTATTGAATCATGAATGATAACTAGATAACGTTAAATACATTGACGCCTCTCTAAAAAAACATGAGGTTCGAAACGAGTGGCGAAAAATTAAAACACGACTGAAGGAAGTGTCTTAAACCGACACGAGTTACGAATTTCCTTTTCGCACGTGTATCGTACGACGCTTTTCGGTTTCGACCTGCGGCCCTACCGCGAACTACGAAATCCGAAAATTGCGGGGATTTTTCTCTGCCACTCTATGACGCCTTCGTTGGAATGACACACAGATCCCCGGAGTTTACGAACTTCACTGTTCACGGTAGCAGGCTTGCCCAGAAATGAACCACTTCTCGCACCAGTGGGTCAAAAAAGTACCGCCTGTATTTGAAATATTGTTTACTACCCTACATTGGCATATTTTCGTCATTGCAGGTGGATCCGGATACTATCCCGGACAACCGGGCGCTCCCGGCGCTCCTGGCTCTCCCGGTAAGAACTTTTAGATGACATTACAATATACATAGTCAAATGTATTCAAGGGGAAACTCAGTCGTCAAAAGTAAAACCCAAAAAATCTAAAAAGTACCTAGGTACATCCAAAAAGCTTGATGAGACAAAAAAGTTGTGTCACATCATCAGGCATCTTAGTTCACTGCTGGACGTAGGCCTCTCCTATTAACTATACGTGTAGACGCATTAGGAGGAAAATGCCCATAATCGCCACGCTGGGCAAGCGGGTTAGCGATCGCAGTAGTGTGTCCACTTTTAGGACGCTGCTGCCTATCATCAATCTTCTATCAATGAATTATCACTCAGTGACACTTCAATCCCTTAGTTGGCTCTTACGAAACCCACGGGCAGAGTTGGGGTGGTGACAAATGTATCCTTACTGCCGTCACCACACGGCAGAAGTTGGCAAAAAGTAGTAGGTATTTCTTTATAGAGCTAGAAAAACGTGTTCAAGACTTAGGTTACATCGTATATTTGAATGAATATGTGTATATCATTTTTATAGCAATTCATATAGCACAGATAACACGTACGAATATAAAATATAATTATCAAGTATAAAACGCGCTTATGAACGTCAAATTAAAATGTGTTGAATCTAACGCTGCACCTCAGACGGAGAAGACCACTGAATAGAGGTGAAAACCGGTAGACTGCATTTTATGTTGACTGTACACATAAGGAGTAAAAATCACGATCTACAGATCTGTTACTTCTGAAAGCACAGGCCTTGATAATTTACAACAATATTACCATACTTGCCACTCGTTAACGTTTTTACGACAACATCAAATTTTACATTCCTAAATCTAAAAGAAGCTCTCGATTCACTGTTTTGTTTTACGTAAGTAAGTCTGCAAATCACAAAATGTCACGTATTTCGGAAACCTCATTTAATTTTTTTATGGAGTAGCTCCAAATTATACTTTTGAAATGCGCGCTAAGCCGTTGGACCGACTGTTACCGTAAAATGGGGGAGTAGCGATTGTGACGGGGCAGTAGAGACATAAATGGAAAGAAAGGGATGATAGAAGGGTGAGTAGAGTTAGGCTAGTCAAGATATTTTGATATTGTGCCAATCGTATTAATTCTTACTTTGTTTCCAACCCCTTATGACCTCAAAGTCTTCTAAGTACGGGGTGAGGGGGAATTTCGTAATAGTAAAAAAAGTAACGATATCAACAGAAAGCGTAAATTCAAAGCGTAAATTTTTGTGCCGAGTCAATGTGCTGCATATAAAAATAAACTTTTATTTAGGTTTTGAACTTCGAATTCATCAATCAACCCCACTTAAGGCATTGGTCTCACCGCGAACTATGAACTATCGGCTATAAACACGAACAAAATATACGCACTGTAAAAAAAGAGACACGGCGATACTCGCCCGGCGGTGATAGCTGAGATATCAAGTGATCAAATTGTCAAGCCGTGCTTTTCGGATATATTAATTTAAATAATAACAAGATAATTTTTTTTTTAAGTTTGCTCCCATGTCTACGATTTCCGGATAGAAATAAAAAAATGTTTATGGCCACATGACAAAAATGAGCAACTTGTATTGGTCAGGTTCAGGCTCATAAAAGGCCTTTATCTCTCCATACTATTACCATACCTCCCTTTCCGTTAATTGACATTTAGTTCAGAGTATGAATTAAAAGAACAATCTTCTTTCTTCCCAACTAGGTGCTCCTGGCGGCCCAGGTGGTCCCGGAGGACCCGGTGGACCAGGTGGTCCCAGTGGACCCAACGGACCCGGTGGCCCCAACGGACCAGGTGGCCCCAACGGACCAGGTGGCCCCAACGGACCAGGTGGCCCCAACGGACCAGGTGGCCCCAACGGACCCAGTGGCCCTAACGGACCCGGTGGCCCCAACGGACCAGGTGGCCCCAACGGACCAGGTGGCCCCAACGGACCCGGTGGTCCTAATGGACCCGGTGGCCCCAACGGACCCGGTGGTCCTAATGGACCCGGTGGCCCCAACGGACCCGGTGGCCCCAACGGACCCGGTGGCCCCAATGGCCCTAATGGACCAGGCGGAAGCGGATACTACCCTGGACATCCCGGACAACCAGGACAACCAGGATCACCAGGATCTCCAGGAAGCCCAGGCGGCCCAGGAGGCCCAGGAGGCCCAGGTGGCCCAGGTGGACCAGGTGGACCCAATGGACCGAACGGCCCAGGTGGAAGCGGATACTACCCCGGACAACCAGGACAACCAGGAAAGCCAGGCACTCCGGGCACACCAGGATCACCGGGTACACCGGGAGGCCCAGGAGGCCCAGGTGGACCAGGTGGCCCTAGTGGACCCAATGGACCGAATGGCCCAGGTGGAAGCGGATACTACCCCGGACAACCAGGACAACCAGGAAAGCCAGGCACTCCGGGCACACCAGGTACACCGGGAGGCCCAGGAGGCCCAGGAGGCCCAGGCGGCCCAGGTGGCCCAAGTGGACCCAATGGACCGAACGGCCCAGGTGGAAGCGGATACTACCCCGGACAACCAGGACAACCAGGCACACCAGGAACACCTGGCTCCCCAGGTGGACCTGGCGGTCCAGGCGGCCCAGGCGGCCCAGGTGGCCCTAGTGGACCCAATGGACCGAACGGCCCAGGAGGAAGCGGATACTACCCCGGACAACCAGGACAGCCAGGAACACCAGGAACACCAGGCTCCCCAGGTGGACCTGGCGGTCCAGGTGGACCAGGTGGACCAAGTGGACCCAATGGACCGAACGGCCCAGGAGGAAGCGGATACTACCCCGGACAACCAGGACAACCAGGAAAGCCAGGCACACCGGGCACACCAGGATCACCGGGTACACCGGGAGGCCCAGGCGGCCCAGGTGGCCCAGGTGGACCAGGTGGACCCAATGGACCGAACGGCCCAGGAGGAAGCGGATACTACCCCGGACAACCAGGACAACCAGGACAGCCAGGATCACCAGGATCTCCAGGAAGCCCAGGTGGACCAGGTGGGCCAGGCGGCCCAGGTGGCCCAAGTGGACCCAATGGACCGAATGGCCCAGGTGGAAGCGGATACTACCCCGGACAACCAGGACAGCCAGGACAACCAGGCACACCAGGAACACCTGGCTCCCCAGGTGGCCCCGGTGGCCCAGGCGGTCCAGGTGGCCCAGGTGGCCCAAGTGGACCCAATGGACCGAACGGCCCAGGAGGAAGCGGATACTACCCCGGACATCCCGGACAACCAGGACAGCCAGGATCACCAGGATCTCCAGGAAGCCCAGGCGGACCAGGCGGCCCAGGCGGTCCAGGTGGACCAGGTGGCCCAGGTGGACCCAATGGCCCGAACGGCCCAGGTGGAAGCGGATACTACCCCGGACAACCAGGACAACCAGGACAGCCAGGATCACCAGGATCACCAGGAAGCCCAGGCGGACCAGGTGGCCCAGGCGGCCCAGGTGGACCAGGTACTATATTTTACTGTGTATTTATTTTACTTACGGGCTAAGAATATGACCAGGCAGCGGAACTTTGGTGCCGATGGCATGACATCATTTTTACGCAACTTAATTGGGATATAGGATGTTCGTATAAATTATACACAACAGAACTATTAACTTTTATCACGCTATGACAGATGCAACAGTTGTTGTCACTAGCAGCATCAAGTTAATAGCTATGTCAAACTTTATATAATCTTACGCAAATAAATTTAGGACTGATTTTTCAATCCCCTACTTCATGTAAATTTTAGAAGAGGATGGTGATAATTTTCACTAACGGGTAGGTTTATTTGGGGATTGAAAAATCAGCTCTAAATGTGCTCAATACAAAATGTTGTACCTTATCGATTCACATTTCATAAAATATTACAATGTGCATCTAGGGAGGTAAGTACGGTATTACTAACGAGACTGTTAGAAGGCTTTTAATGACTCGAGTTAGTATTCCGCTTACAGACCGTGATGCATACAATGTTTTTCATCACACTTGCGCGCAAAAAAATTTGTTTTAAGACAAAATATTATTAAATGACGTACTAACATTTCTATTACTCCCGCGATGCATGCAAGCAACGCACGCTTAGACAGCAAGTGTGATGAAAAAATACTAAAACGATGTACAGTCGAGTTCATAAATATGTATACAATTGTGCACTTGATTCCATTACATTAAGTAAAAATCTGTACACATATTTATGAGTAAGTAGAGAGCGGATTTCACGTAGCGATTTAAATATTAAGTAATATGGATATGACTACTTGACTAGTGTGTAGAAATAATAATAAATTTATGACAGTCATATCCATATTAATCTTTAAATCGCTACCTGAAATCTGCTCTCTATTTATGAATTTGAAAATTGAATCCTGACCCACAATAGGAGCTTGTCATAATAATATTCAAAGTGAAATTGCAGCAACTGTCGTACAATTTGACTATCATGCCGCGCGTAGTGACTTCAACGTAAATTTTACGGTACCTAAATGTTATCATTTCTTACCGTTTAGGAGGTCCCGCTGGCCCCGGTGGTCGACCCCCGCAACCAGGACAACCCGGCGCACCGGGTAGCCCCGGATCTCCGGGCACACCCGGAGGCCCAGGCGGACCCGGAGGCCCAGGAGGCCCAGGCGGACCAGGTATAGTACATTACTAGTGATCGGCATAGGGTGTGCCATTTCGGGTTATTCGCAACCTGTTACAATGACTTTGTCATCTGACTCTGCTGACAAATTGGTTGTATAACAGGTGAGAATAACCCGAACTGGCACACCATATGCCGATCACTGTACATTACTATAGAGGCAGGGACGAAAGGGGTTGCCGGCCGAAGACGGATAGGTCTGAGGCGGGGAACCCCATAATTCCGGCCGAGAGCTATGTATAGTGCTTTTCTCAAACATGCAATGAAAAAAACATCAAAGTTTTTTTTTTATATACATAGTATTGCATAGTGGCAGAATGTCATGATGCCTGTGCCACTAATTTATGTGGAGTGGAATCAAAAAAGAGCTCTTTGCCGGCCTAGGCATTCAAGATTTGTTTTAAATTCCATTAACGACCTCTTGTCCTAGTCGCACTTGAAACGTCATACTTGGCAGCCTATTATAGGAAACATATACATAACAACAATATTTCATTGCATATTTGAGAAAATTACTTGTTTTCAACATGAAATGGGTAAATCCACAAGTCTATAACAACAGTTGCCAATTTTTTCGTCTGTTTTTAAACAGTCTTTTGGATTTACCCAAATAATATCGAGACAAAATTATTCTATTTTCAAACCGCGATTAGAATTAGATTCGAAAGTACTGTCGACACAACAATGTATACTTATCCATAGTTTAAGTGCAGAGACTTATAGACAATAGATTCATTACCGTAAAACCACCTAACTATAGTCCAAAGGTTCCCAACAATGGTCCAAAACTTAATAGAATATCTTCCGTATAAGGTCATTATTGATAGGCAAAAACTCGTCATCAATAATAAAAAAAAACTTGGACTAAGCCAAAAAGATGATCGGGTTTGGTAAGATGCTTACTTAGGAGTTAAAATTGTGGACCATAATTGTAGTATTGGACCATAGTTGGATGTTTTTACAGTACTTATTTATTTATTTATTGTTCGGAGAAGCAACAGCTTACAATTCAGATTAGTGATAGAAATTAATCACTGACTATAACTATAAACGACCCTTTTCTTGGTAAATGTTGTGTCATTTGTTGTGTCAACAGTAGTTTCGAAACCATTTCTGGTTCCGGTTTGATAATAACAACAGTTGCCAATTCTTTCGTCTGTTTATAAATCTTGTGGATTTGCCCAAATAATATCGAGACAAATCATATGTACTATTGACAAATTTAAATCCAGGCCTACCACTGCGAACATCGAAATTCGTAAATTTCGAGGATTACTCTGTTACTCAAACGTAGGCGTCATTTGAGTGAGAGAGACAAATCCTCGAAATTTACGAACTTCGTTTTTCGCGGTAGGGCCGCTGACCACAGGTGTTTGTCATTTGGCTATGTAAAGTTTTCTGAAGGCATGAAAATGCGTCTCTTTTATTTTTATTTCCTATAATTTGTTTTTTTTTATGAGTGAGATGACATTTGTGCAGTTTTATGGATGAACAGAGCCTAATGCTTTCGTCCGCCACAAATGCACTTAAATAGAAAAAAAATATAGTTAATGATACGGGACCGGTGATATTGACGTTGACAGATTTTTTTTTCTATTTCATTGTACTGATTGCGGACGAAAGCATTAGGCTTTGTTCATCCATAAAATGACACAAATGTCATCTCGCTCACTTAAAAAAAGATTTATATATTACAGGACATAAAAATAAAAGAGCCGCATTTTCTTATATAATAATATAATATTCTTACCTTCAGAAAACTTTACTTATCTGACTTTCAATGTTACTATGACAAGCTCCTAGTACTAGTACATAACATTAGTAGTAGATTAGTAAGGAAACCGTTCCTGACAGGAGCAACATTTTGATCACCACGTTACATGTCCACTGAATCATAACATAATTAACTTACTTACAAGTTCGTTCGCAATCACTATAACGTATCAATTGAAAGCGCTGATTGAAACTAATATTGACTACCCATTTCATACAGTATTCGTTTCATTAACACGCACAATATAATAATACTTCACATTTGTGCATAACATCATTCATAAATTTCCGCAACCAGGATACCCAGGACAGCCAGGACAACCAGCATACCCAGGACAGCCTGGTCAACCAGGACAACCAGGAACACCCGGACAACCAGGATACCCAGGACAGCCTGGTCAACCAGGACAACCAGGATACCCAGGACAGCCTGGTCAACCAGGACAACCAGGAACACCCGGACAACCAGGATACCCAGGCCAGCCTGGTCAACCAGGAACACCCGGATACCCAGGGCAGCCAGGACAACCAGGAACACCCGGACAACCAGGATACCCAGGACAGCCTGGTCAACCAGGAAAACCAGGAACACCCGGACAACCAGGATACCCAGGCCGGCCTGGTCAACCAGGAACACCCGGATACCCAGGGCAGCCAGGACAACCAGGAACACCCGGACAACCAGGATACCCAGGACAGCCTGGTCAACCAGGACAACCAGGATACCCAGGACAGCCTGGTCAACCAGGACAACCAGGATACCCAGGACAGCCTGGTCAACCAGGACAACCAGGATACCCAGGACAGCCTGGTCAACCAGGATACCCAGGACAGCCTGGACAACCCGGCCAGCCAGGAACACCCGGACAACCAGGATACCCAGGACAGCCAGGTCAACCTGGACAACCAGGAACACCCGGACAACCAGGATACCCAGGACAGCCAGGTCAACCAGGAACACCCGGATACCCAGGGCAGCCAGGACAACCAGGACAACCAGGAATACCCGGACAACCAGGATACCCAGGACAGCCTGGTCAACCAGGAAAACCAGGAACACCCGGACAACCAGGATACCCAGGACAGCCAGGTCAACCAGGAACACCCGGATACCCAGGGCAGCCAGGACAACCAGGAACACCCGGACAACCAGGTTATCCAGGACAGCCTGGTCAACCAGGACAACCAGGAACACCCGGACAACCAGGATACCCAGGACAGCCTGGACAACCAGGATACCCAGGACAGCCTGGACAACCAGGAACACCCGAACAACCAGGATACCCAGGACAGCCTGGACATCCAGGACAACCCGGACAGACGGGAGGCCCAGGTCAACCAGGACAACCTGGACAACCAGGATACCCAGGACAACCCGGCCAGCCAGGACAGCCTGGCCAACCCGGATACCCAGGACAACCTGGACAACCAGGATACCCAGGACAACCAGGATACCCAGGACAGCCTGGACAACCAGGACAACCAGGAACACCCGGACAACCCGGACAACCAGGAACACCCGGACAGACAGGAGGCCCAGGTCAACCCGGCCAGCCAGGACAGCCAGGACAACCAGGATACCCAGGACAACCCGGGCAACCCGGATACCCAGGGCAACCTGGACAACCAGGATACCCAGGGCAACCCGGCCAGCCAGGACAGCCTGGCCAACCCGGATACCCAGGACAACCAGGACAACCAGGATACCCAGGGCAACCCGGCCAGCCAGGACAGCCGGGCCAACCCGGATACCCAGGGCAACCTGAACAACCAGGATACCCAGGACAACCCGGCCAACCCGGATACCCAGGACAACCAGGTACATCATTTTGAATGTTCAACACCTTAAATTTAACACCATCCTCCCTAAAACGTTACCATAAAGGGAGATCTTGTCACCTACTCGTATTCCTTAATTCAAGTCGTACATTAATTCCATAATGTTCAACATATTCTGCATTTTCATACTCGTACAGTCACTAATGACATCAATAATTTTATCTACGCATATATCATTCGTGCAATAAAATGCGTACAAAAACCGTAAATAATAAGCAGCAACAACCAGTAGGAATCAACAAAACTGTAATATTAATATAACTTCCTGAAAACAGTTAGGTAATCCCAAATATCCCAATGAGTACATATAATTGTATAACAGCTTTCAAAATTTAAGTGGATCTCATTTCTCAGGATCCATATATAGGTACTTTTTCTACTCGTCGACTGTAATGTTCGAGTTCGCAACTCAACTATAATGAACTCATAAGCTAACGCTGTAGGCAACTGAAATAAATTTGACCAATCACATATCAGCAAAAAAGACATCAACGGGCGGCCACCTCAGCATCTGCACTTCGTTTCAGCATATTTATTTCATTGTTTATATTTGTTCACTTAGTTTTATTGAAGCGTAGAAAAAGTATCGTACACAATAGTGTTATAATCAAGCTTTTCAAATAAATAATTAATTAAATACGCCGAAACGAAGTGCAGATCCTGAGGTGACCTGAGGTGACTGGTTTTACCTGGTACGCGATTAATCAAATTCATTATAGTTATCTATTGCATTCTATAATGATTTCATTATACATAGTTGAATAAGCAAAGTCGATGTAAATGTAAATATATTATTAAAATGTTGTATACCTGTATTTAGACGGGGTCGGGTGGCTTGCTGGTTACCCTTGCTATAAAAAGCACGTTTAGACTGGTACTATAAGTGAAACTCTATTTATTTATTTTTAAACACTGATTTAAAAACTTAAAACTACTATTTTTGGCATAAAATATGTTTATAAATATCTATGACCTAAGTATAAGTACTCGTAGCTATACATATCCTTACCAAGCATTATTAATTAGGACAACCCGGTCAACCAGGAGGTACAGGCCAACCTGGTAAGCCTGGCCAACCAGGTCAACCCGGATACCCAGGACAACCCGGTCAACCGGGGCACCCAGGGCAACCAGGATACCCAGGACAGCCAGGACAACCCGGACAGCCAGGGGGGCCAGGCCAACCCGGTAAACCTGGACAGCCAGGATACCCAGGACAACCCGGACAGCCAGGACAACCCGGACAGCCAGGCGGCCCGGGCCAACCCGGTAAACCTGGACAGCCAGGATACCCAGGACAACCCGGACAGCCAGGAAAACCAGGTAATATATATATGTCAGAGGGACAGCCGAGAACAGGGGAGGCGAATATTTAATTTCTAGCTACTGATCGTATCTACTTACAAATGTGTATACTATGCATGGACGCACATAATTAAACACAAGGTAAATTACAATCTTTTATTATACTGGTTCACAAATGATAAACCTCTGTCGTGAGAAGAACCAGCAAGAAACTCAGACGGTCTTACATTTTCCAAACTTTAAATAATCACAACAAGTACACACTTAAAACAAGACTATTTACAACACTATAAACTATACTGATAGAAAACGACTGGAGAGTTATAAGCTTGCGTCCATGCATCATTTACTCAACCCTGGAATGCTTTATTCCAACTCTAAATCAAGAATGAATCCCTGAACACTGCGCTAGTGACCTTTTATACCGTGCGCTCACAAACTACTCCTTCATAGGCGGGTAGATCCCAACATGACGTTTAATGTCTACCTGCATGGACCAAGCAAAGAACATCTCAAGCAAAACATTGCTTATCGTTTTCTAGATTTTATCACTCTTAACAAATTAAATGTAAACATTGCAAATAAGACTATTCTTATTGTAAATAAGACTATTCAGACGTTCGACGACTCGACATGTCGTACACGTCTGCGCCAACTGAAGCATGTCTCCGACACGGCCATACTGACAAGACAAGCGTCCTCGCTTGTATCTGAAACAAACACGTACACCAGTAGTCTTTGTTACCACTCGGTCACTCCTGACCAAATTATCTGTCTACATAAAATCATCTCAACTCAAGAAAAATAATTTTAATCTTTGCAACTGAATTTAGGATCACTTATGGTCAATTAATTACCACCAATTTCAAATCTAGAGCAAACAAGTATCATCTGGCTTTCGTAGCCACATTTTACGTAAAACATTACAGAAAACTTTCGGAGGAACATAATGTCATTCGTGGCCTATTGGTTATCACATAACCACACACACTACGCGCATCCCCAAGGGATCGCTGATTCATCCCTATGACACTACGGTTTCTAAAACGCGACCTCCGCCAGAGCCTGTCGCGCACCGCGTACCCACGGACTACTCACAGGCAGACACAACGGGCTACGGCTACGATCAAGCCTCTGGTACGGTCGACCCATTCTGACCTCAATACATAATGGGATAGAAATGACTACTGTTAAATTTTACGAAATCAAATTGGAAACAATTTTACACACGACCATTTCACACTCCTCTTCTATAACCTGTTAGAGGATCGTAGGAACATCTTACAATCGTCCACATGATTCTATACACATCTACCACTGTAGCAAGGTACGCACGTAAAACCACCAACTGTTATCAGAAATACTGTAAGCAAACTCGTCGTCCTCAGCAATGTACACAGAATAACAATCTACAGTCATCAACATGTCACAAAACACCCGCTATCCGAGTAAAGTACATGGACACATCTATAACCTTCAGCGCAATCACTGACTGACCTGAGTTTAACTGACTGACCTGAGTAAATAAAGTTTGCAAGAACACACTTTAACTCTTAACATCATTGTTGGCAAGCTCATCATCCACGACCTTAGCAAGGTACGCAGGAATACCATCTACAGTCACCATTAATACTGTAGGAACACTTCATCTAAGACCTCAGCGAGGTACGCAGGAATACCATCTACAGTCACCATAATACTGTAGGCACACTTCATCCACGACCTCAGCTAGGTACGCAGGAACACTGTCTACAATCTTCTCATGATTGTACGGAAACCATCCACAGTCACCAAACTGACTGTGGGCATACTCTGTAGCCAACTAATTACTTTGCCCAACATACGATTTACAACATTCGTCATCACGTTTGGGATTTTGATAAGACAATGTCAAAAATCATGCCAGTCTTTAGGCAATTAACACCCCGGCTCATTTTTACCCCCAGAACGTAACGGTATACCAAAAATTCACATCTATCATCACGTCATCAAATATCACTCAGTTACATTTCTTGAAAACCATGTTCAGTTTTACCAATTAAAAGTCAAAATGATTTAAACTAAAGAGTCAATACCTTGACTCAAACAAAAACGCAAGTTACTCAACCAGGTTACACCATAACCATGCACCTGATCTAATTCCTGTCCATGGGCTTGTTAGGATCCAATAACCCATCAGAAGTTAACCATTTCAGCCGCGTAAGTGCTACTCCTCGCAAAGAGTACACTGCACATAAAAAGCAGTCCATGTGCACCTTTTACATGCTCCGGAACTTCCGATGCGATTATTAGATCACGCTCAATCCATCGAATTTGCTCTCAGTCCATTGAAAGCTCAAATGACATAAGAACTCATTAAATTTAACAATTACCCTTTCCGCATTTAAAGTAGTTAATAGAAACTTAAATGCCGTAATGCAGTATCATATTTTCTTTAGGTACTCATTTAATCAACTAAGGGAATTAAAATCAACTTCATTAAAATTTGAAACAGACTAGCAAGTCTATCTATGTACTTACTACTTTACTAGCTAGTAACCGACATAGTTCTACAATAGTAAAAATGAAACACTTCACTTCAACACAATAACAAATGGGTTGCAGTACTCACAGCAGTACTCCAGATGCTACACCGAGCAATAGAGTCTTAACAACCACCTCCATGGCTGTCGGACAATCAAAATGCATTGACCACTTACACCATTGAACCAAACGCATGCCACTCACAGTCGTGGCCGCACTGAGACGGAAAAATAGATCCGATTTTACACCTACGACTACGAATGATAAATGGTGTATGTAGTCCGAGAAAACTGAACCCAACAAAAATGTAAAAAGTTTCATTCCACGATTGCAAACTATACGATTGCAAACTATAATGACTAATTCTAGTACCCACAATTTTAATTGAACTAAGGTAGTCAAACTGAAACTATTGACGGTCCAAATAATAAGAAATGATTATCATCATCACCATAACCACCATCAACATCATAACCACCATCATCATCATCATAACCACCATAGTCATCATAACCTCATAACAACCATCATAATCATAACCACCATCATAATCATCACCACCATCACCATCATCAAAACCATCATCAACATAACCATCATCATCAACATAACCATCATCATCATCATAACCATCATCATCATCATAACCATCATCATCATCATAACCATCATCATCATCATATCCATCATCATCATCATAACCATCATCATCATCATCACCATCACCCTTTATCAGAAATTATTATAATAGATCTCAATGCGTTTAATAAAACTTGTCTTTAATAAATTTGCGTAACCTTACGTTATCGCTGTCTAATTTAGTTTTAGTTTTGAATTTCTTGCTCAAGTTTTAACTCTATAGATTCGAAAGGGTAGAAGCCCTCGATGACTCAACAACATTGGTTTCACCAATTTTAGCTCAGGGCTCAAATAGCTCAACAAAATGTGAACTTCTCACCGGATTGACAACATGTCTACACCACACGCTGCACCACGTGTTCACGGTAGGCAGCAGCGACACCAGCCATCAGCCTCTGCCGGGCCGTCGGGGTCGGGACATGATGACAGCAATAACTTGCAGGCCGGCAGCTCGCTCCGATTCACCATGTTGAACTGTAATCATCAAATTGTAATTTTCATGCGAGCTCTCAACTTAACCTGATCACAGAAATAAAAAGTTGAGGTTAGGGTATTGGTATCTTTTGGTAACTTTGTATTAAAATAATAATGGGCTTCACTTTACTACAACCAAGTTAATCTCGCAAATATTAAAACGTTATTGAGAACACAAAAACTTCACGCTAAAAATAGAAATGTCAAACTGTTATTTCTTTACATTAATGCTTCGAATTTTGCATTAAAACAATTGGAACGAAACCTGTCCTTTTATATCCGTTGCTCCAAAAGCAACTCCCGAAGAGCTGAAGTCTTTATTCTCCTTCATTTCCTGGACGTTTCACAAGAAATTGTGGTAGTTTCATCGCAACAGCATAGTCATCCTGAACGGAACTTCTGGCTACTATGAACGCGTTGTTCTTGAAATTGAAACATTCTGAGCTCGTTTCATTGCCACAACATAGTCATCAGTGTCATCACGAACGAAATCATCACGAAACATTCTGTAACATAAATTTCACACGCATAGAAAACTTAAAAAAACAGGCTATAAGAATCTCTAATCAATTTTTGATAGACCACAAAATAAAACCACGGGTTACCAGCCTGTATTTCAGAACTGCTAGTATTTCAAAAATCAGAAAAGTAACAAGTATGAGCCATGATATTCTTTGAATTACTGTTTTTTTTTGTGAAGTGGGTGGGGTACCAACCCACACGTATTGCAACAATAGAAATTCCATAAAAAAACTAACTTGATATCTCAAATTACGTCTCGAAACAGACTTTGCTTCAAAAGATACGAGTAGTTTACACCTTACACCAAATAAAAAAGTAACGATAGTTCAACCTTACCGACTGTCGATGATTTCAAACCTCACTCTTTACGTGTGGTACATTTACCATCACCACTTATTGTAGGCGATTAGTCAACATCCCACTTTCTGATGTCAGAGGGACAGCCGAGAACAGGGGAGGCGAATATTTAATTTCTAGCTACTGATCGTATCTACTTACAAATGTGTATACTATGCATGGACGCACATAATTAAACACAAGGTAAATTACAATCTTTTATTATACTGGTTCACAAATGATAAACCTCTGTCGTGAGAAGAACCAGCAAGAAACTCAGACGGTCTTACATTTTCCAAACTTTAAATAATCACAACAAGTACACACTTAAAACAAGACTATTTACAACACTATAAACTATACTGATAGAAAACGACTGGAGAGTTATAAGCTTGCGTCCATGCATCATTTACTCAACCCTGGAATGCTTTATTCCAACTCTAAATCAAGAATGAATCCCTGAACACTGCGCTAGTGACCTTTTATACCGTGCGCTCACAAACTACTCCTTCATAGGCGGGTAGATCCCAACATGACGTTTAATGTCTACCTGCATGGACCAAGCAAAGAACATCTCAAGCAAAACATTGCTTATCGTTTTCTAGATTTTATCACTCTTAACAAATTAAATGTAAACATTGCAAATAAGACTATTCTTATTGTAAATAAGACTATTCAGACGTTCGACGACTCGACATGTCGTACACGTCTGCGCCAACTGAAGCATGTCTCCGACATATATTTTTTAAAACGACTTCAAAAAAAGGAGGAGGTTCTTAATTTTATTTTGTTCTTAATTCGACTGGGTTTTTAATATAATTTCTGCTCGTTATATCAAAGTTAAAACGTAAAAGACACAAAATACTGCCAAGTATTTAATCCGCCAATAAATTATCAGCCATGTTAAGATATAATATTTGTTACTAGTGTTTTGGATTGCATTAGTAATCTTATAAAGAGCAGACACTCTGGCGGCCTTATTAATTATTACGAATTCATAGTGGATAGTGATTGATATATATATTTTATTAATATATATGACGGGATTCCCCCTAACTACAGCCGAGCTACGAGGGGTAGGATTTTAGCTATCTGCCTCCCAGCTACTCATCGCTAACAGTACTCTGAATACTGTATTTAAGCAACTACGCATTTGCGCATGTAGGCAATACAGGCATGTAGGCATGGACTCATAATTGAAACACAACACACGTGACTTACTATGATTTTTTATTACTACTCTGGTTCGCAAGAGTTAAACCACTGTCTGAGAAGAACCAGGAAGAAACTCAGCGGGTTGTATTGTAATCTTTTCAAATCATTGGTATTTACAATTTTAGATAATCACAATAGGTAACACTTGATACATGATTAATTAAAACATGATTAAACAACATAGAAACGACTGGAGAGTTCTAAGTTTGAGTCCATGCTTAACTAATATCAAAACACAAAGAAATAAAGTCTTTCGTCAGGAAGAATGACTTTCTAAGTCTAACACGCGAATCAGAATGAATCATAAACATTTTTTTTTTTTTTTTTTGTCGGGTGCCTACAGCCTCCTTGCGGAGTTTGCTGGGAGTCTTGGCTGGCGTTGGGAGGTCTCCTTTTGGGCCTCCCGAACGCCGGATAAAGAATCATAAACACTGTGCTAGTGACCTTTTATACTATCAGATCATAAACTACCTGCTCATAGGCGGGTAGATCCCAATATGACGGTTAATGTCTACCTGCATGGAACAAGCAAAGACCAATCCAAGCAAAACATTGCTTATCCTTTTGTAGATATCGAACTCTTAACAAATTAATTTTAAACATTGCAAATAACACTATTCTAATGTTTGACGACTCCACATGTCGCACAGCTCCGTGAAGACTGAAGCATGTCTCCGACATATAAAATATTTTATTTTTTACTAGGACAACCAGGACAACCGGGAGGACCTGGTCAACCGGGTCAACCTGGATACCCAGGTCAACCAGGACAGCCAGGACAACCCGGACAGCCAGGATACCCAGGACAACCTGGACAACCAGGAGGACCTGGCCAACCGGGTCAACCCGGATACCCAGGACAGCCCGGACAACCTGGAGGACCAGGCCAACCAGGACAACCAGGTACATACAATACATCAATATTTTTTCTCCACTTTTATAATTATTTGAAAATTTAGCTTAATAATTTATGATTTTAAATTTTTTATTAACGCAGAAATCGTTGATAAAAATTAATTAAGATACATGGATTGTCCATGCTTTCTACAGAAATGAAATTACTTAAATTTCAAAGCATGTCCAATGGGATAATTTTCGATCCGATAAGATATCATCAATATTTAGGATCACTAGGATGATCATCACTGTTTTTTCACATAATATAATAGTGTATATGTTCAGCGATTGAAATATATATTTTATTATTACCCCAGGTCAACCGGGATACCCAGGTCAACCAGGACAACCCGGATACCCCGGACAACCAGGACAAACAGGACAGCCCGGAGGACCCGGTCAACCCGGACAATCAGGTAAAACATCCATCGATATTATTTCCTAGTACAGGCGCCATCAGTTACATCGGGGCAGCGTGAGTGTTCACAAATATCTGTGCGGGCCTTTATTTTAATGGCGTTAGAGTGCGTGTTCAGATGTCTTTGAGCACTGTAGCCGCTCTGATATATCTGATGGCTACTATCATTTTCGTAGTCGTGCGAAAATGATAGTAGCCATCAGATATATCGTTTCACGTTTAGGAGCGATCCGGTCCTGAGTGACAGTCCTCATATAAACACTCGACTATATTTCTACGATTATTTTTCTATCAAAAAATAATCTATCGAACCAGCGAATTCTACATATTATTTACTTTAACGATGATAGTAGTAGAGATATTTCGAAATTATCTAAAACGAAGGTCGAATATTATTTTATTCTCTATAGAACGATAATCACAAAAATCAAAACACTCAGACATTATAATATTTTCCTCATTACATTTTCCTAAATATAATTATTTTAGTTTTTTAGAAGACTCTGATCGAGCCTGAAATGTATAAATACAGTGATTGAAATATAAAATTATTCTTAACCAGTTCAACCTGGACACCCAGGACAACCTGCACAACCCGGACAGCCCGGTA
Source organism: Thaumatotibia leucotreta (assembly GCA_025490895.1). NCBI lineage: Eukaryota > Metazoa > Arthropoda > Insecta > Lepidoptera > Tortricidae > Thaumatotibia > Thaumatotibia leucotreta. The sequence continues at coordinate 29,179 of JALPQI010009159.1, forward strand.
GTCCTGGTCAACCAGGACAGCCCGGATATCCAGGACAACCTGGACAACCCGGACAGCCTGGTGGACCTGGTCAACCAGGAAAACCAGGACAGCCAGGATATCCGGGACAACCCGGACAGCCAGGTGGACCCGGTCAACCAGGACAGCCTGGATATCCAGGACAACCCGGTCAGCCAGGACAGCCTGGAGGACCCGGTAAACCAGGAAAACCAGGTAATGTACCCAGAAAGCTTAATTAATTTATTAAAACTCGAAGTTCGTCAGTTAGGGTGCGGCTCCACTGATGCGGAGCTGTACAAAATTGACCAATTATATACATTCTTCAAATTCAAAATTCGAAACACTGTGATGTGGTCTTATTGGCCGAGCTCCCACAGCTCCGCTCCGCTCCGCGTCAGTGGAGCCGCACCCTTACTCTGTGATGATGGCATTTGCAACAGTACCGAAATATCGGGTGCTCAATGATTACAATTTACGTGGTAAATATCCCGTTTGTCATACTCATAATTAATTTACCGTCTACTGCCCCTGTTTAGGCAACTAAAATAAATACTAGGGCCGCTGACTGTGACTTATTATTGTACCTATAGAATAAAATTGACTATGCTTCATTCGTGTCACACAAATTTACAGTGAACTAAAACAAGTAGATGGTGAAAGCCATGTAAAGGTCTTAGTATTATTTTATATTTATATCAACTTTCATAGTTATCCTGCCATTGCCGTTAGTTTATATCTAAATAAAAACATGATTGAACAATGACATGCTTAGTCATTACAAGTAAAAATATGGTTTCATTAACAGTGTACAGTGTACTTAAGATACATAAATATGTGATGGTATAGTAAATATTATTTCATTGAAATAGGAAACATCAATAATATATCAAATCTATACCAAAAATTTGTTTATTCAAATAGGGATAGCTACGATCAAATAGAAAAACTAAACATAGAAGCCGCCCGCCATATTAAATTGCCTTTCAAAAACGGTCCTGAATTTTAGTTGACGAGTGTAACCCACTTTTTAATGCATCACTGTAATAAATTTCTACATATGTATAATTATTTCCATTTAAAAGTAGTTGTGACTGATCAATCAAAGTTTTGATTGGCTATAATCTATAAACTTTTTTTGACAAAAATGTTGCGCCGACATATGCAGAAAATGCAGTCGCAGAGGTATAGTAATAAATATTTGCACAGAACTAATTCCTATTTTATTTTTAACTAGGACAACCCGGCCAACCTGGGTACCCAGGACAGCCAGGACAACCCGGTCAACCCGGATACCCAGGACAACCAGGACAGCCAGGAGAACCTGGTCAACCAGGCCAACCCGGATACCCAGGACAACCAGGCCAGCCAGGAGGACCTGGTCAACCAGGACAACCCGGATACCCAGGACAACCAGGACAGCCAGGAGGACCTGGTCAACCAGGACAACCCGGATACCCAGGACAACCAGGACAGCCAGGAGGACCTGGTCAACCAGGACAACCCGGATACCCAGGACAACCCGGCCAGCCAGGAGGACCTGGTCAACCAGGACAACCCGGATACCCAGGACAACCAGGCCAGCCAGGAGGACCTGGTCAACCAGGCCAACCTGGTCAACCCGGATACCCAGGACAACCAGGACAGCCAGGAGAACCTGGTAAACCAGGACAACCCGGATACCCAGGAGAACCCGGCCAGCCAGGAGGACCTGGCCAACCAGGCCAACCAGGACAACCCGGATACCCAGGACAACCAGGACAGCCAGGAGAACCTGGTAAACCAGGACAACCCGGATACCCAGGACAACCCGGCCAGCCAGGAGGACCTGGCCAACCAGGACAACCTGATCAACCCGGATACCCAGGACAACCAGGCCAGCCAGGAGGACCTGGTCAACCAGGAAAACCAGGTCAACCAGGAAAACCAGGTCAACCAGGATACCCAGGACAACCTGGTCAACCAGGAAAACCAGGTCAACCAGGACAACCAGGATACCCAGGTCAACCAGGACAGCCAGGAGGCCCCGGTCAACCAGGACAACCTGGACAACCCGGATATCCAGGACAACCAGGACAGCCAGGAGGCCCCGGTCAACCAGGAAAACCTGGCCAACCCGGATACCCAGGACAACCTGGACAGCCAGGAGGCCCCGGTCAACCAGGACAACCTGGTCAACCCGGATACCCAGGACAACCCGGCCAGCCAGGAGGACCCGGTCAACCAGGACAACCTGGACAACCAGGATACCCAGGTCAACCAGGACAGCCAGGAGGCCCCGGTCAACCAGGACAACCTGGACAACCCGGATACCCAGGACAACCCGGCCAGCCAGGAGGACCCGGTCAACCAGGAAAACCTGGACAATCTGGATACCCGGGACAACCAGGACAGCCAGGAGGACCCGGTCAACCAGGACAACCTGGACAACCCGGATACCCAGGACAACCAGGACAGCCAGGAGGCCCCGGTCAACCAGGAAAACCAGGTACATATCTATGGCATATCAATGCATAAATAATAATTTATGAATTATGATATTTTTATGGCAACTTGCTTGTAACCAGTTCACCGCGAGTGCGTCGCGATTTCGTCGCTAGCGTGCAACGAATACGCTGCGCACTCGGTAGAAAATCGCGGAGAGTGATCTGTGTCTTGAACAGTCACAGTCGAGCAGAAGCCGACGAAGAAACACTTCTGTTAGCCACGAAATCACGACACACACGCAGCGAATTGGTTCTATTCGCTTTCAACTCGCTTGCAAATCGCAAGTGTGATAAGGCCCTTATGATAATTTCCTTCTAATTTTAGTACGCTATTCACACGACCATTTTGTAGCAACAGTTTGTATATTATTATCTCCTTGTTCTCTTTGTTTGTGTGTTACGAATAAATTATTTTGATCGTCAGTACGATTTGAAATAAATAATTTGGATTTCATGTAACTTACCTATCTGCTTTTGTAATCCAGGTCAACCCGGTCAACCAGGACAACCTGGTAAGCCTGGACAACCCGGACAGCCAGGAGGGCCGGGTCAACCCGGGCAACCGGGGTACCCAGGACAACCCGGACAACCCGGACACCCAGGACAGTCCGGACAGCCAGGAGGGCCTGGTCAACCCGGACAGCCAGGAAAACCAGGTACATGAATGACATAAGAATACGCGTCGAAACACCTTTCAAGGATTTTTTTCGTTTTCTATTATTCCTTCCATCATACTGATGAATTTATATAAATCCATATATACAGGGTGTTTTTTTTTCGACCGTTCAAATTCTACGTAGTGAATGTGTAGGTCATACTGACCAACTTTTACTATGGGGACAAAGTCAAAATCGCGAAAAAAAAATCAGCTGTTTCATACATTTCGGCCGGCGTAATGCCGCCAATTTGTATGAAACAGCTGATTTTTTTTTCGCGATTTCGACTTTGTCCCCATAGTAAAAGTTGGTGAGTATGACCTACACATTCACTACGTAGAATTTGAACGGTCGAAAAAAAAAACTCCCTGTATGTACAATACGCACATCTTTCCCATAAGTGCTTATTGTTATTCTCTTACTCTTACAGTTTTATATTATTTAAGTGTTATATCGTCCTATTAATGCAAATACCGACTAAGTGACTTTTTCACGAAATCGTGTTTTTTACGCCTTTGGAATAAGAATTTCAAGGACTACAATCTAGTAAAACCCATGTTTTGATACGACTCTCCGTTCCAAAGATAGCTTTTAGATAAAGTTACTTAAACGTCATTTTACTGAAATATTCACTGCCAAAATCTGATATACATAACTTAATACAAAACTTTATGCTTTCTCCGCCAAGTAAAAACTGTTAATGGTACATAGTGTTTATTTGCATTTATACATTCCCATTTTAAGTTTTACCAAAAAATATTATATATACTTATTTGGTTTTAGCATGAAAATGATTCTATTAAATTATTTATTTTACGACAGGTTGAACACATTACATGCCTTTAGCATGTTTTTCCAGTAGATAATTGTTTCCAAACAACGCCAATATCATACTGCCAAAAAAAATTAAAAGCGACTTAGTTGCTTTTGCTTGTAGTTCTATTTCAATATTGACGTAAATCTCTACAAGAGAAACCAATTATGTGCGCGTACCACGAGGGGCCGCACATAGTGTGCCACTAAGAGGGATAGACATAGTCACTTACTACTAAGACGAAAGTGCCACACAGGCACTTAGTGACGTATTCAACGCATTTGTCTGGCACTTACATTTAGCATCTAATGCACACACACACAAAAAATAGTGGCACAGTGATAAGGACGGACGATTATCGTTCCTTTTCACTTCCACTAGTAAAAAGTTTCATAAGACCATCCCTTTCGTTCTTGCTATTATTATAACGTTGTCAAATCCATATTAATCCTACATTCATGGCGTACCAGCTTCACGCCGTAGTAACTTCACTCAGTTGCGACTCACGCGCCGATGTCACAGGTTGTTGTTTCTCGTAATGTTTGTTAAAAAATCGTGTAAAAGACTATTGTAGCGCTAGTGTATAAAAAATAACATTAATAACAATGAGTGCAAGGAGTAGAAAACTCGTTAGACTCGCCACGGGGAACAAGGAAACTGCCTTTGGTCCGTTTTCGTAATTATGGTTTCGTAGTTAGCTACGTAAGAGGAATTATTTTTCGCCGTTTCGTAATTGATTACCAAAGCGGAATTTATATTCCGTTTTCGTAATTGCTTACTAATTCTTCTTTCGTAGTTAATTACCAAAACATATTTACTTTTCTTATTTCATAATTGATTACGAAAAAGAATTTACTGCACTAGTTAATTTTCATAAACTGCCTGATACTGTTTTGAAATCTTTGTTCGTTTAGCCATTTTCCGTAACATTTTTTAGTCGATAGATTTCCACTGCTACTGGACATAGGCCGCCCTCAGAGCATGCCTTAAAGATCGATCGTGAGTAGTCGGCATCCAATAGATCCCCGCTGAGGATTTTAAACAGAATAATATGGATTGCTTATATAAACTGTGGCCATAAAATAAGTGTTTTTTGGCCACCTTGTATATTGTTAACACCTTCCCGGACACTCAACGCCTATAGACGTGATTCCATTGTTCTTTCTATTGTGTCTGGAGTAGTGTCCGTGAAGGTGTTAATCTTTTGCTGGATGCTATGTCATAATTTGTCATGTTTTTTTTCATAAGACAACTTTTATTTTATTGGGTAGGTACATATTAGGACTTTCAATACCGGGATCGCGGTATTGGTAATCTAAAAATACCGGTATTGAAAGTCCTAGTACATAATTATGTACCAACAAAAGAAAAAGGCATCACTACGTTTTAATTATTTGGTACAAACTATATTGAATTCATTGTATTCCATTTTGTGGAAATACAAAAAGCTATGAAAGTTCCGATTTCAATTATTTCATTTAGAATTTATTTAGCGTTAATGGTTTCACTAATCGCAAAACTGAATAAATTAATTACGAAACTCCAACAAATTCCATTTTGTAGACAACTCAGTTACTACCTGCAAAAACATATTTTATCCAAGGTAACTACGAAACTCAATTACTAAAAAGGAATAAATTCTCTTTTGATAATGAATTTTCAAACAGTGAAACATAATTCTCGAATCGCAGCCAAATTACTGCGAAAAAAGAAAAATAAATTCCTGTTTCGTAGTCAACTACGAAACAGATTACGAATGCAGAAATTAAATTCCGCTTTGGTAATCAATTACGACCGAAACCATAATTACGAAAACGGACCAAAGGGAATTTGGCTATATTTTTCCTAACAAAACTTTCAATAATGTATGACTACCGGTTATCAAGTGTACAAATACTACTTATATTATTACTGTTATGTGTAATTATAAAATGAAAAGTAACATCCTTAGTCATACATTATGGTGTTATTTAGTTTCGGAGGCCTAGCTTTCGAGTTCGAGTTGGCAGAGTTGCTGAGCGAGCGTAGTAGATGTAGTAAGTATATGATGCGATTTCTCGAAGACGCCTGAACCGATTAGCATTTTTTTATTTTTATTTAAAGGTGTATAGTTTTGAGATATTGTTTTATAAATCTTAACGTAATCAGTTCAGTCGTTTATGAGATATGAACAAAAACTGGTGAAGTTCGTTGTTTTTTAATTTTTTTTATTTCGTGTTTTTCCCACAAAACCTAAAACTATGTATTATTAAGGGTTTGGAGGCTTCCAAAAATGCTTTATAGTCAATAAAATACTGTGATTAGTGATGATAATTTGAAGATTTGAGACTTAAACGAAGACACTTCTAGATTTCCTACAGATAAAACCGATTAAGTCATTGTGGATTTTTAGTAAATTTTGTAATAACTTAAAAATCTTAGACTTTTTTTTATCATATTGTGATTTATAAGAAACGTACATGTCAACCAAAGCTTAATCAAAGGAATATGTTGTTCTAGATGTATTGATAAGAGAAATAAACAAAAATATATTTCTACAGGAAAAAGCAACTAAGTTTGCGACTGTTTTATTAAAATCGCATTTTTATTGTCAATCAAATACAGACTGAATAATTTTCACGATTAGATAGTAAACTAGACAATATAGGCTATAAAATTCTAAATACAGATTGTACATATCTTAATTTTTTTATGTAAAGATATACCTCCAAACATTAAAATCGCATTATCTCAAAATCACTTTTTTTTACTTAGTCGGTATTTGCAGTAATAGGACGATATAAAACTAACGACAAACATAAATATACCAATCGTCAGTAGAATCTAAAAATGGGTAAACAAATATGGCTGTCTTGACGTCTTTGACACAAATAACATGAAACACGTTCACGGATTTGTTTTCATGTTAATACCAATAAATATCAATAATTTTATTTTATGTGAACTCTATGGTTATGGTTTAAGATTTTAAGTTTGTAATAAAATTGGTTGGTTTCGTTAACAATTTTTTAGATTCTGTTGACGATTGGTACTTGCTTATCATAATGAAATCGTTTATGAAACTGGCGAAAACTTGTACTTACGCACCTTCCGATTTTCTAATTCAGGGCAACCAGGTCAGCCCGAATACCCAGGACAACCAGGCCAACCCGGTAAACCAGGGCAACCCGGACAACCAGGAACGGGTGGTCAACCAGGATACCCTGGACAACCCGGACAACCCGGATACCCAAGCCAGCCGGGACAGCCCGGAGGGCCAGGACAACCCGGTAATTTTTCACACTAAGAGTCCCTGATTTTCCCCCTTATTCATAAACGTCTCCTAACTTAGCAGGCCGTTAAGTGTCTCTCTTTGGTCTTATCAATGTGTCTATGAGAACGAAAGAGACAAACAATACCTATCGCCTTGCTCATCTACGAGACTTTTATGAATAAGGGGGGTACAACTTAACAGACCTGTGGCATTGACAAACCACATTTTGTTACTTTAGTTTTGAGTAAAATTACTTTTTTTTTACAAAAATGGCAATAAAATTGTAGGCCCTTAGCTCCATTGTAGGTTAATAATTAGTGTGAGTGAATTAGGGTACTTATTTACTTGTAAATAAACATGCCGAATTCTTATTTTAATTACGTGCCTAAATAAATTTTTCTATTTATTGATTACATTTCGTATTGATCAAATTATACTATCACAAAGACCGAGTTCATGGATAATGTATTTTCTTTACACGAATCAAATGTCTAAATCAAAATGCCCTTATGGCAAGCGACAAAGTAGGACGTTTTTTATAAACAAACCTCTCACATTTTTAAATGAAATAACGAAGTCTTATTTTATTCTTTAGGACACCCAGGACAACCCGGACAGCCTGGACAACCTGGTGGTCCCGGTCAACCAGGCCAACCTGGATACCCTGGACAACCCGGACAGCCCGGACAACCTGGACAACCTGGTGGTCCCGGTCAACCAGGCCAACCTGGATACCCTGGACAACCCGGACAGCCCGGACAACCTGGTGGTCCCGGTCAACCAGGCCAACCTGGATACCCTGGACAACCCGGACAGCCCGGACAACCTGGTGGTCCCGGTCAACCAGGCCAACCTGGATACCCTGGACAACCCGGACAGCCTGGACAACCTGGTGGTCCCGGTCAACCAGGTCAACCTGGATACCCTGGACAACCTGGACAACCCGGACAGCCTGGACAACCTGGTGGTCCCGGTCAACCAGGCCAACCTGGATACCCTGGACAACCTGGACAACCCGGACAGCCTGGACAACCTGGTGGTCCCGGTGAACCAGGCCAACCCGGTCAACCTGGATACCCTGGGCAACCCGGACAGCCTGGACAACCCGGACAACCAGGTGGACCTGGACAGCCTGGACAACCAGGATATCCTGGTTACCCAGGTAAATTTAATCTATATCTGCATGTGCGCTGATTAAATAATCTAATTCAATGCAACCAGGTCAGCCAAAAAAAAGAAATTATACTGGTGTAAGAGTCTAACCTGTAGACTTAGCATAATGATTGGTGCGACAGTATGTCGCCGCGATATAGTATCCTTCCCTCTTTTATCAACATAGTGAGTGAAAGACGGGAAGTCTTTCTCACGGCGACATACTGTCGCACTAATCATGTGCTAAGCCTACATTTAGCTTTATTTTGTTTTACAAAGTTACTCCCTTTAAGTACTGTTACTGAGAGTTATTAGAACAGAAGTATAACATAAAACATATTTTATTACAGATTCGGAAGGCCAACCTACCGGCACAGGAGTACAACCCCCATCTCAACCACCTGGCGCTCAAATGCCACCATTCCCGATCTACGTCATTCCATACCCTCTGCCCATCGTCCCGAGTCCAGGACAATGCCCGTGCTATCTAGTTAATCCAGGCAAAAACGACACAGCAGTCTCACAGCCTCAACCTCAGCCTCAACCCCAACCTCAACAGCCTGGCAACGGTGGATACTACGCTCCCTACGGAATCATCGGCTTCGTTCCTGTCGTATTCGTACCATACTGCCCAGGCAACAATACCGATATGAGCTCCGCGCAGCAAAATTTCCCAAATGCGGTACCCGTCCCATATAACTGTGGACAATGCCAGGCCAATCAAAACCTCTACAGGTACTTCGGAAGGCTAGGAGGCGCGCGCAGCGCAACCGAATTTAGGGAAATCAAATCTGTTGATGAGCTAGAACACCTTATCAAAAAACAGATTAAACCAATGAAGAAGAGCTTGCCGCGGATAGCAGCTCATCCGAAGATTCTAGACGAATCGACGAATTAGAAATATTTTCACGATGCAATAATATTGAATTGAATCTCACTAAAGAGTTTTATAGAAGTCAACGAAATTTTGAGATCATCTGACATTAGTTCTTGGACGCTCTCAAATTTTTTAAAGAATTCATATTTATTGCGAGAGATTACATAGTTTTATTTATTTATTATATTTACATGTAATTTTATATCATCATCGATTGTCGAGAAACGAGACACGCGCATTTGTATGTAATATTTACAATATAAATTACTCATTATATAAAAATTGATATTTTTGTAAAAATATTTGATTGAATAAAGTGAAATTGCGCTGCCATTTAGATTAATAAATGTTAAGGAAAGATTAATAAATGTCTCATTACAATAAAAAATTTTGAATTATTCTATACCCGTTCATCACTCATTCCTATTAAATTACAAATAGGTACTTAGCGCCCTATTCATCTTACAAATCTTCTAAGTATCGTTTATATTTTTCCATCTTATAGAAATATTGACAAAACGGAAAGGGACAAACTATTCTTAGGCTGCGTCTCCACCAGAGATGTGCGAGGATATGTTTCCATAGAAATGACAACTCGCTCGAGTCATTAATAGGTGTCAGAAACACATCCTCGCACATCTCTGGTGGAAACGCAGCCTTATCAGTTAGGACTTTAGGACTTAAATCCTTAAACGTTGTAAGTTGTAAGGTTTAAGGTTGTAAGTTGGTGATAAAACCAAGATTGTGTTTTAAAGGTCTGTAATATGAAATAGTGCAAGGGTTTACTAATATGTGCCGAAAATTGTATGGCATATTTCACTTCCCAAACGATTATTCCCATAGTTTCATTTGGCAGAATCATCAGTATCATCACATGGCAAACCAACGTTACGCAAACGTATCTTTCGCATCACATATTATCATAATATTCCAACCTAACCTAACCAAGTCGCCAAATGAAAGTTGGCAAATAATAATTTGGTAAATGTTGGTATGGCATTGCCAGTGAATCATCTGCCGTAAGTTGGTTGGAAAGTAAAATTAGATGAAAATTATTTCGGCGAAACAGCAGTACACCCCATCGGACAGACCATCCAATTCTTTGTTACCGAGTAGGCGACTTATAGGGTTTTCTAGAGGCAATGCCAAGGCCGCACAAAAGACTAGTGGATCTTCGAGGAAGTTTTCGGATTTTTACGAATCGGAATACGGTAACGTAAGCCGGTACGGTAAGCTGGTAACACTGATAGTCGCCGACAAATATATCGGAGCGACCACGGTTGCTCAAAAATGTGGAACGGAACATAGACTCAAACACCATGACAATAGAGGCTTGCTTAGGAATTTGTCAGAACCCTGTCCACTCCTATGTATCTGCAGGCCCAGCCAAGGTGCTATTCTGCAATCGTATACGATAAGCGATAAGTAATGAATGTATGAGAATGACCAATTCGTACGGAAAGTCACGTGACCATTCTCATACATTATTATGATCACATGACTTGTCGCTTATAAGCAGAGATCGGACAAATATGCGTCATTGTTCGCAATAATACGGATATGCCTCCAAAGTTGATTAAATGAATAATTAAACGAATCATTTCTTGAAATTTGATTTCGAAGCTTTAAGGTGATTTTTTATAATGGTTTTCATAGTTACCGGTGTATGTAATTTTCTGAAAATGATTAAATGATTAATTATTCAGTCAACTTTGGCGTCATGTCCATATCATTGCGAGCGATGACTCGCATTTGTGCTTATAAGAATAAGAATAACGTATTGCTACAATTAATATCTTTAAAAAACAACTATGAATTTATACAAACCAATAAAAAAACAGAATAAATAAATTAGGACAAAATAGTATATTGTAATGGGCAAAGGGTCTCAGCAGATGCTAGGCGCTGATTTTCAGACCGACCGACTATTGTATACGATCGTAGAATGGCAATTTGGCTAGGCCTGCTGATGGCGACTATACAACTAAAGCATGCTCAAGTCAGTTCCTAGTAATAAATGTGTTAATAACGCTAGCGCTTTAAACAATGCATTGTTACCGTTTGACCCTGTGCACTAGACTACCTATTTGGATATGATGCGAGTTTTATGCTACGAGAAGAGCGCGTGGCATGAATATTAATATCGTTTAACAAACCTGCAGAACGTCGCATGACTATTGTATTCATGTTGCGTGGTAAACTATTCATGTTGTTAATTTTATTGACATACGAATATTTAGGAAGCTAACTGCTGAAGTTTTCTCACCATAAAGGAAGTTAAGGAATTCAATTTATATTATAAGGTCCTAATTTATTAGTTGCAGATATTTTAACACATGATACTTTACATTAAAATAACTAACTTTAAATATAAATTAAGAAATCTTTTCATGTAACTTTTTCGATTTCATTTTCCTATCAAAAAAAAAAATTATAATTTCGTCTAAAAAAATCATCATGTGCATTATCACATGTCACAATAACCAGATGGTCGATGGGGTCAAAAAGTGCAAATGTGTGAAATGAGCAGATGCTCCATTTAATTTTTAATAGCGAATAATAGGTACTAGATTATTTTTTGAAAATATTCCGAGCAGCAATGTATCTGTAACTATAACTGTATGCCGTTAAAAGGTATGCTACATTGATGCGTTTGATACCAATGAAAAAGAGTTAAAACACATCGTAGAACATGCGTCATAGAAGCGCTACGTTTCAAGATTTTCAAGAATGTGATCGGTGGTGGCTATCAAACGCATAGCTCTGGTGGACAGGGACCCAAAACATTGTTATAACAGTTATCACCTCGTAATACCCAATGTAAATTACAATGTACATAGCTGCACATTGCAGTCTTGAATCTTTCATGAATTAACCAATTAAAGTAGAGTTTATTTTGTTTCATTGCTTTTTGAAACAAACGAAATTCTTACCAATTTACATGTGTAACAAGGTTTAAATTAAAAATAGGAAAAGTAACTATGATAGGCCTTACGAGGATAAATGAATTCGGCTAATGAAATTCTCTGCCAATAAGTGGTTTTTACTCTTGTGTGTTGGTTTGCATTGCGGGCCGAATTATTTTGCATGGATCCATTCGTTTATCTATTATAATTCAAAGTAATATAGCTATCTAAATATTATGTCTTATACTACTCGTAATCCCTGTTTAGAGATTAGCCCTTTTTAAATTTACACCCTGTATCCTCAAATTTAAATACATTAATTTAAAATTACACTCAGATTTTCCTCTAAGGCCAATCGTGAGAACAGACCATAATAACAAACGCATTATACAAATAAACACCCCTTTTAAATGTCTCAGTTTCCTTAATGTTACGAGACCGGTGTGATGAAACAAATGACAAGTTATGTCTTCTGCCCGTAATGGCGTCATGGCTATTGGCTAAGTGCCTTAGTCACTCAGTAGCCGTACCATGAGTCGCCAAGGGCCTGGCCTACTACCTCGAAAATCGAAATTCGTATATTTCGAGGATTTTTCTCTGTCACTCACAGTGGCGTAACTATACTATCTGGGGCCTGTGGCAAATTATTTTGATGGGGCCCATCAGTAAAAATCGTCACATTGTAGTCAGGTTAATTTTAAATTTAAATTCACTGCCTCATGGGCTGGGGGCCCGTGGTATTTTGCCAGCCCTGCCACCCTATTGTTACGCCACTGGTTACTCAAACGAAGGCGTCATTAGAGTGATAGAGACAAATCCTCGAAATTTACGAATTTCGTTCTTCGCGGTAGCAGTAGCTGGAAAACCTGTGAGTTCTTACGTAAGTTGTAGGGACTGAGCTATACTATGGAATGAGAGGTGAATATCGCTATCTCATACCTTAGTATAGCTCTGTCCCTTACGTAAGAACTTACAGGTAATCCTAGCTTAAAGGATACGTTAGATTTGACTCGATACACTTTGCTAATCCGCGAAACTGTACACTCCGTTTGAATTTAGAATACCCTTCGGGTCCGAGAAGACGTACACGCGTATTGGCGCGAGCGAGCCGAATAGAAAGTAAACACTTTAAGGCTGAGCCACACCAGTTGCGTTTGCAGCAGTTGCTTCCCGTGTGGTCTAGTCTTTTATAACGCCGCGGCAGCTCATGGTACGGCTGGGCATTTCTCCGAGCGTTTCAACCGCCGTGACTTCGGTGGCAGCCTTATCACACGAATCCCGTGAGAGATGCAAGAACTTTTGAATACCTATATTAGTAGACGTAGTGGACAACTACCAAAACATCCAAAAAAAATTAGATACTCACGGAAATCGGGAAATAATAATATTTCGGGTAAATATATTTGAACGGGCGCGATGAACTATCGAGTAAAACCAAACGTACCTATCTGTTTCTTGACAACTCATAGTACGGCTACCGCTAAGAGTAAAATTTTCAAGAGATTTCCTTGCCTGGTGCCTCTTATAAATTGACCCCCAGCTCGGTGTCAGCTAAACGTTTTGGAAGCTCAAAGTACTCTGGTTTTTAGCGCACAGGCTTTGCAGAATAGCGTAGGTCGGCCGTGACTCAGATGCGTAGTCACGGGTCACTGCGGCGGACACCACAACACGATACCATGCACTTGCAAAAACCTATCTAACTACTTAAGATCTACGTGTATTCAACCTTTTAAACGCCGTAGTTTGATATCAATATTTTCAAAAACTTGGCCCTTCTGTATCTTATTTATAACTCATAACTTGACTGTACGTGTACATACAGTCTGAACTGCTTGTAACTTGTAATACAAGCGGAAGTCCTTATCTAATTAATAGTGTCAAAAAGAGACTTCCACTTGTATTACAAGTTACAAGCTTTTGAGAAATGGGCCCCTGGACTCAACAACAAGTCGATCGATTTTTCAACGTAGGTATTCAATGCACTATACGCTGTTGTGCAACATAAACAATGGACTTATTTGCTTTCATTATGACAAGTAGGTATATTAAACAATTATTAACGACTTAGAATAGAAAATAATTTGAAATGTTACGACAGGTCAGGTACAGTGAAGAACAGCGTATGACTGATTAAATGATTATTCACCGTATAGGTACCTACTGCAACAAAAAACAGGAGTTTGACATTTTATACTGGATGATGATATGAGACTGGATGGCTGTTAAATTGCCACAATTTGCATCATCCTGTATGGTCTTGAGCACTTAAATTATTAGAGCTAACTTTATAACAGAGATGGCCGTGTGGTGACGGCAGTAAGAATACATTTGTCACCACCCCAACTCCTCCTGCGGGTGTCGTAAGAGTCGACTAAGGGATTGAAGTGTCACTGACCATTTTACAAGATTGATGATGGGCAGCAGCGTCATCATAGTGGACACATGCAGACACTGCGATCGCCAATCCGCTTGCCCAGCGTGGCGATTATGGGCATTTACCTCCAAATGCGTCTAAACGCATAGTTAATAGGAGAGGCCTACGTCCAGCAGTGGACTAACATAGGCTGATGATGATGATGATGATGAACTTTATAACACATGACATAGTTCATAGTTTAAGTACCTAACTAAGTAGTAAACCAAAATTTGTAGTCGCCTGCGGCCCTACCGCGAACAACGAAATCGCGGAATTCGCAAATTTCGGGAATTTCTCTCTGTCACTCCAACGAAGGCGCTATTAGAGTGACAGAGAGAAATTCCTGAAATTCACGAACTTCGGTGTTAGCGATAGCAGGCCTGATTCATCTGAATCTCTTGAACTATCAACAATGAAATAAAGGCCGTGACGTCAAGATCCAAAAGGGTAAGATAAATTGTTTGGCTTTCTGAACAAAGTACTGCGGTCTGTACAAAAGCCTCGATTTTGTTAGCAAGAGTAGGGTTTCCACCGTACCTAAGATCTATTGTCACGCCTAGACAGTTTCTTCTAACGTTACGTTTGCGACACCTAGGTAAGACATTGATACCATCAAAAGCGAGTTAACACTGACAGCTCGGCTATAAAAACGAAGAAAAGACAATCGTACCCGTTAAGGAAAGAGACACGGCGATATTTATATGTATATTACGATAATTTACGCATGGAGACTTTATACATTTCCAAACGTGCATTATATTATGTTATTATTATATACCTATTCGGAGGTATTCTATAAATTATTACATAACTATAAATGTTATCACGTTTTAGAGAATTTACACCTCTTGTTATTACATATTATTATATTTCAATTTATTTATAATCAATTTTATATTTAGTTTTTTTTAATGCATGTTAGTTGTAAGATGTAACATGATTGTTTGAAAAAACAAGTCTCTCCAAGTTTCTTACTGGTTATTCTCGGGTCAACGGTGTAGGGTTAGAACCGGCAGTAATTTAAATATTTTGACACTTATTCCAATTTCAAAAAAGAATCATTTGATTTGACTTGACTGTGTAGTCGACTGTTTAGAACATGCCGTAATAATCCCTGATCTGAACGAGAATGTTCTCAGATGCAACTTTCATGAGAATTTTCTCATGAAAATTTCCAGTAATTTTAGGAAATATTGAGTGTGTTGTGCAAATTGCAGATTGCTACGTACATTATGATATACGCTCATATGTAGCCCGTCAACCAACTATTGTACAAACGAACGGTTTAAAAATATAGAAAATGTTTGTGTCAAAATTCATTTCGTTGTCTTATTTTGTGTCCCTAAAAAACGTGACGCAGTGGTGATTTTTGTATGAGATGATGTTTTGTTTTCAATTTCTCATGTATGGATATGGATTAAAATCTAACGCGAAAAAGAAATACAAGTGCACCCGATTTTTTTTATATACTGACTCGAAACAGCCACTAAAAGCGTGACAGAGTATGAAACAAGACAACGAAAATAATTTTGACCCTTATAGTTATTTCGTCCTACTTTGTCGGTTGCTGTAAGGACACAAATGTTTTGTGTTGAGTGTTGTTAAAAGGAAATGACGACATTAAGTCGTAACCACTGATGGAAAACAGTGATCGTATTGTCTTAAAAGATAAGGATTGTATTTCTAAACGAATTACGAAAGGTAAATGGGCTTCGCCCACCTAAGAAGTAGTTAGTGAAGCTAAGTATTAAAATTACAACCTTAAAATATCTCATTTTCAAAACTTGATTCCCTCCGGATTACCTAATTTGAGAAGTTCAGCACATTATCCTATCATTATCCTTCATGGTATCGAGGACAAACACGATAAATTCAATGGGATTTTTTTATTTACCCGTGTTTTTTGTGTTTTTAGTTTGCCGTGTGGTGACGGTAGTAAGAATACATTTGTCACCACCCTAACTCTTCCTGCGGGTGTTGTAAGAGTCGACTAAGGAATTGAAGTGTCACTGACTATTCTATTCTTTGTTTTGATTGATGACGGGCAGCAGCGTCATCATAGTAGACACATTACTGCGATCGCGAATTCGCTTGCCCAGCGTGGCGATTATGGGCATTTACCTCCTAATGCGTCTAAACGCATAGTTAATAGGAGAGGCCTAAGTCCAGCAGTGGGCTGAGAAAGGCTGATGATGTATTGTATGTTTGTATTTTTGTTGCGATCTCCAACTACAACTTTTAAATATTTTCCCAGAAACCCATACCTATAGCCAGACAGGAAAATCCAAAAGCTAAATGTAAAGACAAGTTATCTCTCCTCTTAGGATTATTTTAACAAAACCATTATACAAGCCTCTTTGCCATAGGTACAGGTATGTATAGGTACAGGTCAGGGGCGTAGCTACTGCCGTATATGCCGTATCAATTATACGGGGACCCCGGGCTACGGGGGCCCCCAAAGTGTGTAAGGAAAAAGAATAAAAACTTTCTAATTAATATTACCTCCATATAAGGGCCTCCAAAAAATTTTTATACGGGGCCCCGACAAGGCACGCTACGCCACTGGTACAGGTACTTATTATTAAAGTCAAAGTCAAAATATTTATTTGTCTAAAAGCGAGTGGTGTTACAAACAGGTGTTACATAAATGCTAAGTACTCCACTTTTTGCGCCATGAGGCATACAATTAAAAAACTATACAGGTTAAATACAAAAAAATAACTATAGGTATATGCGGGTTGGTGAAAATGATATGTATTCAGAGACAAGTACTCTTTCTATACAAAGAGCAATTATTATCTTTTTTTTAGGGTTCCGTACCCAAAGGGCAAAACAGGACCAATTATCCTGTATTTGTTACTGTTAGCTATTGGTTTTCTGAATAAATAAAAAAAAAAAATACTTAGGCTCCGTTTTGTGTCTGTCTGTCGCTCGTGTCTGTGGCTGTATCTCGTGAGCCCTGATAGACAGTTGAAATTTTCACAGATGCTGTATTTCTGTTGCCGCTGTAACAAAAAATAGGTACTTACTAAAAAGTAGAATAAAATAGATCTGTGTGATTTTTTATGATAAATTGGTAATGGTACTTATGGAACTCGTCGTTCGCGATTCCAACTCGCACTTAGCTGGTTTTTTTTATTGCACATTATTAATGATACAATTTCCAATTAAATTGATAGGTACTTACCTATTTTATAAAAATTAAAACTTAAGTATACTGGTCACTGTTTAAAGGCACGTGATTAATTTCCAATATTAACTATTATTATGATTCATCTTGGTCTTCCGGGACTAACAGTCCTTGCCGGAACTGCGCTAACTAACAATTTTAGCGTAATTATGTAATGCAAGGACTTAGTCATTGGCACTGCGCCTCTGTTATTGAGCCTCGTTAAATCTACGTGCACCACACCTTTATAATTACAACAATTACAACTTTATTGAAGCTTAGAGACACACAGTACAAATAAATCAGATCGATATTAAAATTTATGATACTTCTTTATTGTGGTTTCAAGCTATTATCATTACGTACCTATAGTTAAAACGGCTAATACTTAAGGCTCCGGTAACGATTTGAAATAAAAAATCGATGGAATATCGAATAAAAGTTGCAGGGCCTTATGTCATACTTACGAATGAAACAATGTTAAAGTAGTACGAAATATGACATTGATAACTTTTGCTATAGATTAAAGATACGGTTTATCAGCAAATTGGTCACTCCGATCTATCTGACAGCACTGTACTGTCGTTCTTTATTAATCCAAACATTAAGTGCATCGGTGCATACTGAGCGCAGTTAAATCGATGCGACACAATAATTTGCTGTGAGTGATTGATAATCTGTTCAATGCTGTTCCCAGCCACTATAATATAGCTTAGTACTGTAATGTAATACGGCACATCCAATCCGACCCGTCAAGTAGGGTTTAGCCAGCCAAACGCCGGAAGAGGAGACCTAAGATTCCTTTAGAAAATGTACCCATATTCAGGCTGACGGCGGTACATTATTTGTTATAACCGTCACATGGTGACGGCCATTCTCACATTAAACTCAGAAAACAATGAATTGCAATTTGGAAACAAATTGTTCTTAATTCAATAGAAAACAGTTTAGGAACTTTGGGAGGTCATAATAACAAATACACAACAAAATTGTAGGTACTTTTAACGACCTTGAAAATTAATCGACAAACCATAACGAGAAGGGACCTGAATTCTAAAAAGTAAAGAATTTCCCAGAGGGTCCGAATATGGAATAGATTAATAATATGTCATCGTAGAATATATTTTTAGAGGAAAATATTTGTTCAATACGTTTCCCTCCCTAAGGACAACTAAGCCAAATCAACTAGCTTTGGTTTACTGAAACTTATTTGCAGAAAAAGTTCGCAATAACAAGCACAAATCTCATAACAACAGCCTATAAGATATAATAGGGTAAACATAACGCTAAACAAAGAAAAAATCATTGCATTCGTCGGAATCAAAATTAGCATAACAATCATTTGGAGACCTATGGTTGGTTGAGTAGTAGACGTTCAGACGACCTTGTTTACGAGCTTATCCTTATGTAAATTCAGCTAGGTCATAGGGAGATTTCATCAATCACAGCTCAAGTATACCCATATCGTAGGTTGTTACTTAGGGATACTTCGAGATTAAAAAAGCACTGATTGATAGATGGCGGCACCCAAACCTCTGAAAAGGCTTAGCGGCGAATGTAAGGATGCGGTGAAGCGAAAAAAGGGCTTTTGTATGTATTATCTCAGGCTTTCTTAGACTTGCCACTTAGGGCCTAAGTACTTAGTTTGTCTATTTATGTGTACATTGAAGCGATTTTTCGATTCCTGAGTAAAAGTAAATTAATACTAATAATATTGGGTAAAACGAGTGCTCGGTCGGAATTGCATTAATAGGTGTTTTACGAACAGCAACACTCCTGAAGTGAAGGTGTACACATCCCATGATGTAAAAACCATAGGTATCTATGGATGATATAACCGATGTTGAACTGACTAGGAATTTCTCAATCTGACTTATTGTACCCTATAACGATATAATATCGTCAGTTGTAATATGAATTAATGTAACCACCAAATGACGACTTTTCAGGAGAGCCAAAAAACGAAATGGACATTTATAAAGTATGTTGTATCTTTTTAGTTAATTATCCTATTGAAATGATGTTTATCTTATTTGTTTTATTTTTGAGAGGTCTATTTGATAGACAGTTACTAACCGCGACCACACTTATAGTTCAGGAAATGGCTGGTGCTTACGTTACATATTTTCAAAAAAATTTGGAGATACGTTAACAAATCAATGAAAATCATCAAAAGTGGATTTCGGAATTTAGTGTAACTCACAAATTGAAACCGAATTGCTTATGAGCCATACAATGCAGACGGCGCTTACAGGGGCCTATTTCTCGTACCTTATTAGACTAGTAATATTAGTCAATGGGCTAATATTTTTTACAAGTTTACAAATTTGCGTTTCTCGAAGCCACTCTAATAAAATATTAGTTATTAGTTACCAACTAATAAATATTAGCTAATATTATTAGACCTACTTTGGTTTTGGTTTCTCGAATAGAAAGAAAAATAACTACACTTGTAAAATACACTCATAAAGCTATTAGTCGCCGAAGCTTGGTAAAAAATATTAGTCTAAGCTATTAGCGTGTTACTTATCGCAGTTAACTAAAGAAAATTATAAAATTTGGGCAGATTCGGATGAGAAATAATTAAAATTGTTAATTCCGAAAACCGTCCAAATAAATATCTCTGGCTTCCAATATATTCCTCAAAACCATCAACTTCATATCCATTTTTTTTCCATTGTATTCAATAATTTAATTCATTCGATTATGATAAACAACATGACAAAATACTATAATACTAATCTAAACTTAACTAAAGAACCTTAAAGCTAAACGAATTTAAGCACCAATCAATCAAATAACCCACCCCGTAATATTCCCGGTGCAAAGGTGCCTAACAAACTAGCGGCATTTCCGCGCTAATTTCCATTTTTAATAAATTTAAATATTTTATTTTAACTAAACAAACAATTTGCTTTTTACCGCCAATGTTTATTTTTTTTTATATGTAATATAGCATGGGTAATACCCCAATCAGCCAAGCTGGACTAATATTTTTTATTAGTGTACCAATATTAGTTACCAGTCTAATAATTATTTTCGAGAAACAGAAAATATTAGGACTTGTAAAATTTTCACTAGTAACTAATAACTAATATACTTGTAAACTAATAGTTACGAGAAATAGGCCCCTGCAGTGACGTTTATAAAAATATGGTGAGTACATTAGGAAAGACATGTTTTTGTACTTACAAATTCGTACTTACGTTAAAATATTGTCTATGATTTTTGGAAACCTTTACATACGTTAATAAAAAACGAAGAAACCTAATAAAATGGCAAAGTTTTTGTTAACGTATTCGACATTTTTTTCTAGATATCAATATTTTATATACACCGTTCGATATAGCAGGAAATTTGCAGTCGAACGGTATACTTAACTCAATTTCGTCATTTTGGTGGTTACATTAATTCATATTACAATCGACGATATACGAGTAGGGATATTGAACTATAATCTGCCTACTTAAGACAAGAAAAATAATAATTCTTTTTATTTATTATGTATGTAATAATACCTAGTAGGTATATAGTAATATCTAGTATTTAATTATTTGTGCATTTCCGTTTTGTAATAATATACACGTGCATCTATTATGGACGTTGCAAATGTTTCATAAGAATAAGATTATCGACATTCATACTTTTTAATTAAATACATGTAGATACCTGTATTATATTAGCAATGTTATCAATGCGGTTTGAACATCAACATTATATTTCCTCATATAGCTACATAAGATTACATTATTATATCGTATTCAGAAGACTCCTAATGCTTATAAAATTTCTTTCTGTGAGTTTCACATATGACTCTTCGTGGGTATTTTTATGATCATTCAAAGCAAGTCGCAAAATGTTTGAGATGTCAGCAATATTTAATTACTATAGACTTCCCACGCGTAATAATTTAGTATTTCCTAAGGTTTATTAAAAGTTTGTAGTACCTACCTAAATAAATTCCTATAACGAATCGATTGGTTGCTGAACAAGCAATGCACGATGTTAAACTTTAAATATATAATGAGAAATACAATATTCATTTTATGGTAATTGAAAAATGTAATGTAATAAATAACTTATACTTATCGTAAGTTAAATACAGCAAGGCATTCCTAGCATTACAAATTTAAGCCTAATATCCAATGTACATTTATTTCTTTAATGAAATATTATAATATCAGTACATGAATCATTTTCGTTTTCAGTTGTTACGACTCTCGTCAAACTTTACGTAAATCTAAATACGTAGAACATAAATCCAGATAGGTACGATGTATGTATGTTTGTACATTAGCTACCCTAATCTAATTAGTGGCAATGTAACGTAATCTTACGAGACATGATTTTCTACTCAATGTACGCAGCATTTATTGTCTCATATATTTATAAGTAGTATTTCTATTTTCCGCCGTATCTCATGGGCGGAATATTGAGGCAAACACGTTAATGTTACGCAAAAATAACGTTTTTTTGGGTAAAATAGGTATAATGAGCCAACATTTCATATCGCACCAATATTAAATAAATTATGTGATACAATGCGAGCATGTAATCAGGCAAACACAATACCTACACCTCATCTTCAACCATTATGTCAGGGGTCGGAACTATGGGTGGGAAACTTTAACAAAATTTTAAAATTGACATATGGGAACACTTTAGCCAAGAAAAATATGAATATACTTGATTGAAAAATCTGTAGCCAATTTTATTCCCTATCTTGGAATCTTCAACTTACAATGTGTGGGTGTGTAGATATGTACCTATATTTTATGGATGTATGTGCTATGTCAAGTCCACTTGAGAAATTTTGTTAAAGTTTTGCACCCATAGTTCCGACCCCTAGTCATAATAATGGCTAAGCGAGTTTGTAAGGCGTCAAATGTTAAGAGTTAGATGAAATACCTAACTTATATCTGAATTGTAGTCATGCATTCTAGAAGCAGAGCACTACTATTACGGGACAGTCAAACTTTTCTCTACATCTGCCAAACGACGCAGCATCTGCAGTGTTAACGGCTTTTCCGTTTCGAATTACTAACGCCAGAATTGTCTGCATGAGACTATACGTAGATTCTACTTGAGTACGGATAACATTTTTGTAATTTCATTTCATCTAATGTCTTTAAGTTTTCCGTAATGACACGAAGGTTATCTACATAAATTGTATGAAAAAAAATCCAACTGAAATTCTTAACTTCCAGTTTATTCTAGAACCCAATTATGTACTGCAGAACATATTTGAGCTCTTCAAATAATTTGACGCTAGTTTAGGAGGTTTTATTCGGGTTCCAGTCTAATGTTTCTTGAAACAAACCTAAATTTGGGCTAGGAAGAGGATACTGCTTTTCATCGTGAGTGAAATCATTCTTGACAAAAGCCCCAGCCCCAGCAAACCATGCCAGCAATTGAGAACGTCACTACAGTCAATTCACCGATAATATGTAATAAATCCCGAACTTCCGTTTAAATCAAGTGGGCGCTTTTTCCCCAGGCTCAGTTTAAGCTGCATCGATCGCTTCGAAGACTAAACCTTCCCTAATCTTAATCTATCAAAGATGTTCAAAATAATCTTAACTACATGTGCCCTATATGATTAATTTAGACCACAAGTCCTCAAAACCAAAACGCATATATGTACTGCGTTTCATCGTGAGTAAAATCGTCCTTGACAAAGGCCTGGCCTCTAGCCCCAGCGAACCATGCGAGCAATTGAAGACGTCACTGCAATCATTTCACCGATAATTTGTCATACCTCCCGAACTTCCGCCTAAACCAAGGTAACGACAATTTAGCGACACTCGCACGAAAACTCGAGATGAATATCATTATATCCAAAAAATTCTGGGAAGTTTTCTGTTGCCGTGTCATTTCCTGAGTACAACTTGAAGATGTAGATATAATACATTTTTAGGTAATATTTACCTACGGTTTTGTACTGTTTGTGTCGTATCTTGTAGGTATCTACTAGTAATTATCTGAAAATTTAGAACTTTAATTTTTGATCTTCTCGCAGAGAAATAAATTCTAAATAAATTTAAGGTGCATTTTTGTAATGTCATTATCACTATGTCCTTTTTCCTAAACTGCAAGTAATAATAATAAGTTAAGATTGTAGTCTAGAGGATACCTACCTAGCTCAATGTATTATGAGCACAAAAAGTGCATACAATAAGCTATTACGATTTTCAAGCAAAACTGCTCCTAAGCCAAGGTCTTCCTTGAACTTCTTATTATCAACACTTAACAAACAATTATTTATTAGGTACTCGTAGTATACTAATTGTATTACGCTATATTGCATACACTTTCAAGCAACAATGGACATCGAACGCGGAAAATTGCATCAGTATCAGACCTCTTAGATGATGTAGGGTGACAATGTGCCTGCGTCATAGAGGTGGAGGACGAGTGTATAGGGCCCAGATCATCTGGCTTCTAGATGTAGCATGTAATATGATATGAGACAACTCGAGGGCACTCCAATAGAACGATTCTGAGCTTTACTTAAATAAGACCGACGTCGAAGCTGCTTAAGATCGGGACTTGCTTAAAGTTCACGAGTTCATGACCCACAAAGGGGGAGCGGCGTATAGTACATATTTTTTTATAATTATGCTCGAACTTTCAAAACTTCAATTTATATACATACATAGATTCAATTAAAAATCACTTCTAATGTAGGTACACTATTGTAAGGCAGGCCAACGAGCTCGCTCCAATATGTCAGCGCGAACGCGATATAATATAATACTACATTACATCAAAGGCCGGGAAAATGAGGATTTCCGGCCAAGTTGATATATAACTCTCAAACATACAAAGAAATCCTAAAAAAATAATGACAATTATGTTGAAATTAAAAAAAAAGTTACTTTGCAGCCTGCAAATAACTTTTTTTTAGGCCGGAAAAGTGTTATGAAATTCCATTTCCATCCCAGTTTATTTAATTTAGATAGCCTGTTACAATTTATAGGAAATAAAACAAAACACGTTAGGTACATTACACGTTAAGTACGTATATAGGTATATTTTAGTCAGCTTAGTATTGCGAAAAGATAAAAACATATGTCTAAAAATTTGTTTAAGAGCGACCTGAGCCAGAAACAAAAGCTTATATTGAAAAAATAAAATCTGGATTCGTAATCCAACTGCCCCGCGAAGATTTATGACTATTTTTAATGATACCCTTGCTATCCAGATGTGCAGCCAAAGGAACTATCAAATCCTTAGGGAACAAAACAATTACTGGAAATTGAAAACCTACATTTATGGCCCCAAAAACGGTAAAGGCTCAGAGCTCTGAGTGAGTGCATGCCATTGAAATCGGCTGGAGATGATGAAGTGTTTCCTACATTATTAAAACAAAGTCAGGACGTCCTTCTTCCACACCTGGCAAAAATGTTTCGGGCAACCATTGCATTGGGGTTCACACTGGAAAAATGAAGTAGTGTCAAGGTACGATTTATACCAAAAAGCAGGAAAAAGGTGCATTATCCGCCTTAGTCCTTCAGGTCTATTAGTCTTACATCTCTACTTCTTATGGCCATGGAAGGAATCATTGATTGACACATGAAAACTTACTATCTGGTGGCAAAATCACTAAGTCAAAATAAACATGTTTACCAAAATCGTAAATCTAGGAAACTGCCTCACTTGACCTGGTCACACACACGCTAAAAGACACAGGTCCATAAAAGTAAGTATTTTTATATTGCACCAGTAAGAAAATAACAGAAATAAATAAATTATAAATAAGCTAAACACTCGATACAGGTTACAACAGGCGGTAAAAGTCTAGAGAATAAGCAAGAAGCTCGGTGTGTATTCCTGGATGTCGAAGGTGCTTTCGATCCATCCATTTCCATCCCAGTGGAAATGGAATTTCATAACACTTTTCAATTATTATTTCATTGCATGTTAATTTGAGTAAAACCTAAAGTGTCCTCTACTTTCCAACTCATGGTACGGCTACTGGTCCTGAAGTGGTACAATCGAAGGTTTCAACTGCAGCATATTCTATGTTTAATATAAACTAATTTAAAAAAATAGCTTAGGAAAACACCCATTCACTGAGCCTTAAAGTTAAATGCATGAACTGGAGCAATCGATAATGCTCAATGCTCGGCGGGGGTGAGCTGTTTTCATACTAAATGACATGTATCCGGTGACATTTAGTATGAAAACCGCTCACCCCCGCTGAGCATTGATAATGTTAGGCAACCTTGTTGTTTTACGATATTTTTGAAATTATGTCAGAAACGAGCAGATTCACCTCTAATGCTCAACTACATCTACAAATTATGCGGGTGCAACAAAAATACAATTTCAAATCTACATTCTCGAGTGGATGTTTTGAGTTCAATTTATCTGGGGGCGAAGAACAAGCTAGATCGTATAGCCTATAGGTATAGGTACACTTACCTCACCTACACTTATTAATGTTATATTTTACAAAGCGACTTTATAATTGTAGATACGATTGAATAAACAAATCCCATAGGATAATCGTATTTAATGTATGCGTACAGTGTCTCCATTGGTCAACTATAGCACTCCTTATAAAGGCACAACATCTATGGGAAGAAGTCTCTGCCATAGACTTATTACCTCCAGAGTGACCATTGTCAATTAAAGACAAAAACTCCCACGGTTTATAAAGGGGCTGCGGCACGCGTGCGGCGCAGAGCGCATCTCCGCTCTCGACACATCGCCTGTGAGTACGTGCAGCAAGGCTTTTAATATTACTGTGAGTATTTTTTACATATCAAATTGAAGGTAAATAAAGTGAAGTGGATTTTAGGAAATAATGAAGAGGGTAATAAATATTCTGGTGAAAATTATTGGCCCAGGGACCGGGCCCGTTATTTTCCCCATACAAAAAAAAACTTTTTTTTTTTTCGTTCTTTTTCATTCTTCGGTATTTAAATTCCAAGTTAATGAAGTAATTTAAAAATATGTTATGGTTAATTATATAAAGCATTAAGTTGTAAATAACGAGCATAAAACATTTTAAAATACCGGGTTATTTCGAGGTTTATGTGAAGTAACGGTTCCGGTCCCTGTATTGGCCCTTCGCCCTGATTAAAATACATATTATTCTTCGGAGTTAAAAGTTAGGTAAGCTTTGAAATGTAAAAAAAAAATATAAATGTCAATAGGAAACTTTAAAGTTTTCTTAAAAATAGGACACCAATAGCATCTAACAATACATATACGATTATACGTATCAGTTCAAAAAGTTTACACATAATTTCAAGCATATCCAATAAGAACTTGTCATATAACATAATGCAATACATAATGGACAATCTTGAACCAAACGAACGCTTTTTGTTAAGCCCAATCGTTGACTGATTGAGAATGCTTTAAAGCTTTAAGTCCGCCATTTGTGCTTTTTGTAGGTACATTGTGCAATAAAGTTTAAATAAAATATTATTTATGATATGTGACAATGTTGGTAAGCTTTTAATATATTCGACAGAATTGATAAATAGAAAAGCTTTTCAAAATCATAATAACATAATTATTATTTAATGCTTTTATAAAGTTCCGTCGTGATATGAACGCAAACAATACGCAGATGGATTTAATAAATAATTACTGATTGTTATGAATTCACGTGCAATATTATTGTCGTTACGTTGGTAGGTACTTATAACGTGTCAATCAGAATATTAGCAAAGTTCAACATCAGTTTTCCGTGTTTCATTAAGAGCTAAAAGCAAACTGTAACTACATTAAGTAGGTAAAACAAAGATTAGATAGGAGTTTCTGTTCAGTCTTTCGTCATGAATTCCTTTGATTAATTTAACGACAAGATAGACTAGGTACTTAACTTTTGGAGTCTCTGATGCGAGAATCTTATAAACTGTTTAGTGTTAGGCAATCTCAGCACTGATTCTAATGGAATGTTGTTGGACCCACACACTTAAATACACCAGTTGAAATTGAATGTGATCATCAATAAATTACCCGATTATCAAAACAATTACTTGATAATTATTAGTGATCGGAACTTTGGGTGCAAAACTTTAACAAAACTTGTCAAGTGAACATGAAAGAGTATAATAGGTACATCTTTAAAATACTGGGTGAAATCAAATTGGTGATACAAAATAATATTTTCTGAATCTACTCATGACTACAGCCAACTTTTACTATGGGACCATCTTCGAAAACATCACTTCAAAATCTTCATCTCCATACAAATTATGAAACCAACTTTTGCTATAATTCATTATATAATATGTATTCATTTCTCCATACGGATTCCTTACAAATTTGTATACATATTAATGAACTCGATACCAGAACTTACACATTTTTCTGCCAAATTCGATAGGTATAAGTCCCATAGTAAAAGTTGATAGTAATCACG
>JALPQI010009160.1:0-35214 GCA_025490895.1 Thaumatotibia leucotreta
ATATCAGATGTCTTATACCAAAGAAAAAACACCAAGATCACCAACGTCCGAGGCTACACGGAGTGGCCCAGCGGTACAGCCATCAGCCACGAAAGCCGAGTACGTGGGTTCGATCCCCACCTCGAACGTTAGTGATCTTGGTCTTTTTTCTTTGGTATAAGACATCTAATATCTATAAATTTTAGTATTGGTAATGTGACTATTAAAAAAAAAACAAATTAATGTGTTTCACAAAAACTTCTGAAGTGAAAGACTACTCGTAAAAGCTGGGCCCTTATTTCGTATTCTATATAAAAAAATATGTCATAGTCAGTAGGCGGCAAAACGGCTCACGGATCATCTGAGTCTGATGGTAAGTAACTATCCATATCGGTAGTCCATGGATACCTGTCCTGTGAGACTAACGGGTCAGAAGTGCGTTTTCAAAGTAAACTATTCCGTACGTAAAATCATGAAACACTAATCAATTTCCTGGCGGTTAGCCAGACTACAGTAGCTAGTAAAATATAAAGAGTGTAATGTGTATTTGGCTATAAAATAGAAGCTTCGTCTGGGACCGGCGCACGCGTCACTTCTAGTGAGACATCTAGAATTATAGCTATGACCAAAATCGTGTTAGTTCGTGTAGTTTTGTGTAGTATATCGTGTGTTGCTAAGACTACCAAGGGTATAAAGCTAACCTTTTATTCAGATAAGGAAGTAGTCTTTGGGGTGTGGAGGCTGAAGGTGTGTAGGAAATAGGAATAAAAGAAGTCCTTGATAATGATATCGATCTGAAGCGAATAAACTTACACTTAACTTCTTGTTTCGACGACGATCAATCTTTCTGTTTCTATATACTTTACACAAACGGAATCAGCCGGTAAAGGTGTACTGGTGAACACTATTATCCGCATATTTCCGAATATGCGGAAAATGTGAGCTTTCTATTGTTGCCTAAACTGAAACCATATGGTAATATTCGAAGTGGATACGTACGTATTTTTTTAACTTGTCTCAGCAGATACTTTTCGAAATGTAGAGAGAGAAGAATGACTGGAATTGTTCACACAAATAATGGCTGGTCTAAATTTTCATGTTAATATTGTTGAGTGGAGTCTTCCTACGCTGCAACACCTAAACCTATGACTAAGACCTCCCATAAAGTACACCAATACACGAATATGATGATAAAAATATACGGACGAGCGCACTGATGAAAAACGGTTTATGAATAGGTATAGTCGAATTTATAAATATGTGTACATTTGTTTACTTATTGTATTAGAATAAAGCGCATAATTGTATAGATATTAATGAACTCGATTGAACAATAGCCCTAGCTAATTAATACCCTCCTGGCACTAATACCCTCGCAATACGCCTACTGTGTTTTGGCTTAACTTGGCTAATGGCCTTATACATAAGCACGGAAGGAAGATGCATCGATTATCTTATTCTAATGCGTGATTCATTGATCCATTATGTATTAGATAATGGCCTTGTAAATAAATAATAGCCATACTAAAGGAGAAAATGCATATGTTTAGAACAAGGTTGGTACTCAAGTAGTGGCGGTATGCAGATAGGAGTCCATATATGTGCAATTGTGCATTGGTTAGCTAACTACTGGACTCTTGGCATTTCCGTGTATGCGCCACGCAGTCATAAACATATGTACACCGTATCATCGCTGTCACATATCCCTATGTTATTTCTCTTATAGCTCTTGATATTTGTAGGTCAGAAAGTCCAACTTATATTGTCTAATTTAGGGTGTAGGAGATAATTTATGCCGTGCCGTTTTTGATCATACTCTAAGTTGGTCTCTAATTTTAGTATCTAAAGCGTAACTTACATTTTTTTTTCAATAGTGCTATAGTGTGCTTAGTGTGTTACAAAGATTTTTTCACACTAATAATTGTATTTTTTCTTCTTAAGTATTAAGGTTCAATTAATAAGCTTTGAAAACAAATCTTGCCATTATGCTGCCAGTTCATATGTTTCGAATAGATATAAATGTATGATAGTTTATTTATATTAGACCTTGTTTTATGAAATACAGATATACAAATCACGCCTTAGAAGTGTCTAATATTACTGGAAAAAAATAATTTTAGGAGGTAATGCTCATAATCGCCACGCTGGGTTGGCGATCCCAGTAATGTGTCCAACATGATGACGCTGCTGCCAGTCATCAATCTTTCATAAATTAATAATCAATGACTCAATTAGTCGACTTACGACACCCATGGGAAGAGTTGGGGTGGTGACAAACGCGACCAACAAGATACGTATAAGAAAGTAATGGAAAATTAATACGAGGACAGTGAAGCTACAAAATATATACATATATGACACGAGTGTCAATGGAAAATGTAGATGTAAAGGCGGCGCCGCCCTTCTAGAGTGCGAACTGCGAATTTTATTGTTTTCCGATAATCGCGCCGCGCGGAGGCTACTCGTGGATTATCGCTGACCGCTTAACACACTTGTAGTTTTTCACGGTAACGACATATTGTATAGAATAGCAGACTAGCGCGGAAGGGATTAAAGGTGCACGAGCGCTCGCGTGCGTGTCCAGGTAAACGGTGTGACATCTAATATGACGTTTACATACGCTACAACGTGAACGCCGAGCACACGTGCTGCACACGCATCCGGTGTGGCTTGGCCTTAAGCTCACTCAGGTGCACGACGCGGCGATGCGAGCGACTTTCATCACAGATGCACTGTAGTATTTGAACAGTACTGTTTATACCTCTTACATCATCGTAGCATCCCTAGAGAAATCTATGAAATTATAGTCTATGTATAGATAGCATTTTGGAGCATTTTTACAGACTGGCTTGTCTATTAAATATAGGGTTCCCTTCCCTCTACGGCCTGCGTTAGTTGCATCCCACCCGGCGATTCGTATGCTTGTTTATCACCGTGTAATACAAGAATCCGATAAGACGAGAAACAAAACTTGTCAATTTAAATAAATTTATACCTTTTTTCTTCATTCGTTCATATACTTATTTCAGCATTTGTTTTTTCTGCTACTTACTTATAAAACTTAAACTAAAATACTTAAGTGGACACGCTACTACATTACGGAAAATGGGACGCATTAGATTATTTTTCATTGCGCAACGATAATGGCCGACACATATTTATTTGAACGGCCATTAATATCTCAAAAGCGTGCTCTGCTAAATTGTAACCCCATTACAGTGATGTCAGTAATTTGTGTAACTATTTAGTTTAGTTTCGATTCGGGAGACCTCCCGCAGAGTTTCGTATTCGCGTGACTTGTCGTATGTGATAATTTCACTAATTACGTTTACCGTTGGATCATTAACATGGAAACTATGGAAAAAGTATTGAACTGTGTGTAAAAAACCTATAAAAGGAGTTACTCACGCTAACTAAATTTGTCAAAATTCTCGAATTATGACCATGGGTAGCATGATTTTAGATGAGTTTTGAATCCTAATAATGCAATGTTGTCACAATAGTTTTGAGTTGTGGCCATTTCGTGACAATGTTTCTTTTTTTATGTGGTTACCTTTTTACTTGTTGTTTACGAACTTTAATTTCCAAGTGAATTGCACCTAATACAGCTAGTTAACTCAGCATGTCATGGTCACGGCACCATCACTCGCGTTTATGTGTGCAACGGCATATATAGCGGGCAACACTTAAAAAAATCCACATCTTCTAGCCCTAAAATTAATGGAGTACAAGAAAATACAAAAATAATATGTTATGGGGTGGACTTTTTTTGTGGCGGTGCGATTGTCGTATTGTCCAATAATGTTTCACTGCCAAATCCATAACTAGGTATCTCCTTGAACTTTTTAATGTAAGCATTGAGATGGATAATGTAGCTCAATACCAAGAATATTGATAGACTCATCAAGCCTTCGAACAAAGCGTGTGGGCAATTCGCGAACATGCTCGCCAAAGAACTTTGACCAATTATGGTTCTGTTCGTTCTGTCCGATCGGTTCCGTCGATGGCGCGTGGGCTAGCCCAACACCCCGACAGTCGAAGAATGCGGAAAATTCGCGAAGCGTCGAATGCCGAGTAGAGCGAGGTCGGTGGAAGCGCCGGAGCGGCCTTCACGGTACGCCGCCCTGCGGTTGCTCGCTGAAAACTGCTTTACCCCACTATTCTAACGTCCCTTGTAAAATCGAGTCCAGTCATTTTAAATATAAGATGTCTTATATCTACTAAGAAAAAAAAACCTAGTTCACAAACGTTCGAAGGTCCTAATCCACGTATGCCAGCTTTCACGGCGGATGCCTATGCCACTCGGCCACTATGATAACCCCCTGACTAACTCCCCTGACATTAATATCGGAGTTGGAGAAATGTACGGAACTACTCATTTATTTCGCGTTTCGGATGTTGGTCCCTTAGTAAAAGTTGATCAATATGACGTCAAGATTAAGCTACCATCTCATATGGTAAACAAGCAGACCCCACACCGGAGTCTAGACTATTGCATCTCCCCAACTTTAGCTCCTTCCTGAAACTCCCGTTTTTAGGGTCGATCATCGTCCCGTCAACGTCTAGTATCATTCTAATGAATACAATTGCAAAATTAACGTATTGTACGGCCATTAAAATGCAACGTAATGAACCAATAAAATGAGTACGCGATGTACCAATAAAATAAAATTTATGCCCATCACGATGCTACGCAATTTACCAATGAATAAAATCTGTTTTCTGTATTGCAGCTAGGCACTTATAGGAAAGAAATAAATCCTTTCAACTGCTTTTGTATACGAAGACACTGTAGATGCTGCCTTGGTACTGTCCTCTTGTGTAACAAGGGTGTTGATAACCCTCAACAACTTGTTGCAACAAAATTCCTCAATCATATTGTTGTCAAACATGGATGTTCAGATATCCCTTTTCCACTCCTTGACTACTCGAATAAATCTAAAGGCGACTAATAACAAAAGAGCTCGCGTTGTCCCAGTGCAGTAATTTACTTTCATGATTAACGCTGCATGCAAATTGTAGCCAAGTATGGTGAGCACGTCTGCCACAACAAGACACAAACAGTAACACACTGACCATGAGATTTTATCTCGTTGCAGTAAGACATGGATGCTCGTGTTTTGTTTTCGATAAACATTTATGGATATCGTCCTAGATATTGCGGGGACAGAGACTAATTTATTGCGTTTAATCGTATTCCGTATATAACTGTCAATTTTCATCCTGAAATTCGCTGTATAATTAACTATTGCCGAGGCTTTCTCAAGGGACTACCTGCAGTAGGAATGCCTTGCAAAAGCTACTTATAACATCTCTGTAGAAAAATGCATTTATCCTCCTTGAGCTTGAAGCAACTATCTATGCAGCAAGCTAACGATAAATGCTTGCCAATTTTGTCCATCAGCAAAGTCTATAAGTAATGGATTCGATGTTCCTACGTCGGTTTACTTCTATCATTGTACTCAGAACAATAATATTCCTCAATCCCTACTTGTAGGTACAGGGACTGGTATGAGGTACTTATATAGGTACCTAAAATAAGGAGGCCGCGTATAACCGCAGAAATAATAGATACATTTGTTACCACTACCACCCCAAGTGTTACCGTGTCTCGTAAGAGTAATTCATTTATTGGTAATGGGCAGCAGCATCATCATATTCATCATA
Organism: Thaumatotibia leucotreta; assembly: GCA_025490895.1. Classification (NCBI taxonomy): domain Eukaryota; kingdom Metazoa; phylum Arthropoda; class Insecta; order Lepidoptera; family Tortricidae; genus Thaumatotibia; species Thaumatotibia leucotreta. The sequence goes on from JALPQI010009160.1 coordinate 5,647, forward strand.
TTGGATCCACTACTACGACCGCCATGCATGGCCGAGCATGGCGATTATGAGCATTTACCTCCTAATGCGTCCATACGACATTACCACAGCACAGGCCTACGTCCAGCAATGGACTGAGATAGGCTGTTGATGATGCAAAATACCCCTAATTTTGTTTGCGTTTACGCAACTCATTGCGATTTTGATCCGCGGTTTCCGGGTTCCTAACGAGCCGCGTCCAACCGCTCATTACTTTTGTTTTAGCCGACATTGCACAAAGCGCGTGTTGGCCCAATCATTGTTGTGTAAACAAACACATGCATATCGGAGTTCCGTTCGTGAAATCATTGAAAAAAAAAACGCGTCATAAAAACAAGAAAGAAAGCGTGGTCTGGTAAATAGAAAATGTTAGGGTTACCAGTTACCACGGGCCTATTTCTCGGACCATATTAGGGCAATATTAGATGTCTCCGATCTATAAAAAAATGGTATGAGTTGCCATGACGACACATTAAATGTAAGTATGTATTGTATCAGCGAATAAATTGTAGCGAAGGGATAAAGAGATTACTATGGTTAGTTTTAAGACCTTGCAGACATAAAACAACGTACTCGTAACTTTATGACAATTATGACTTCTGACCTGGACGACACCTAGCTAGGTAGGTATTTGTGTGTCACTGGTCGTCACAAAACTCACAAATCAAATGACTTGAACTGTGTCGCTACGCTACGCTAGTACTTTCCCATAGGTACAGATCATTTAAAACAAAGCCTAACATTCCTTAAAAAATGACGAGAATAGTAAATGTTTTCCAATTATTTCCAATTGGTTGACTGTACTGTCGTAAGATCGTCTGTAAAACTTATTGTTACTAAAATAAATCAATCGGTGATTTGCGGAGACCCTAAGTCTAGAGGTACAGTGGCAGAAGTGGCAGGTTTATAAATAAATACTTTTTGACAAAACCCTCATTACTCGTATAAAATCGTAGTAAACTGAATGTTTACTACACTGCGCGCATGCGCGTCGGAAGTGCGCCTGCGCCGCCGCCGTGACTTCCCGATCGCACCACACTGCTGACGACTGACAACTAATTAGGACATTGCATCTATTGCGGTAATCTAGCAAGGAAACTAAACTTGGAATAAGTCACGAGAAACGATAACAGTCGACTAGAAAATAACGTAAGCTCCATTTGTTCTGTGTTCTGTGGTTAGGCCACTTATACGAGGTTACATGGTCAGAACTTAGAAGTGTCATAAAAGGGATTTTTAACCCTTAATAGGTATCAGTCACACCTAAATTTCATTGGCTTTGACACTAATTAAATGACAGAATAAGTTTCAAAATGAGATGGTAAATATATTACCAGTGCCCTATTAAGGGTTAACCAGTTATTTCCGTGTCAGTGTGTTAACTCGTCCTGTAGGCTTAGCACATGACATGATTGGTGGGACAGTATATCGCCGTGAGATAGACCGCCCGTCTTTTACTAACTGTATTAATAAAAGAGTGACGGATAGTTTATCGCGCTGACATAGTATCGCACCAATCATCGCCTATTGGTGAGTAAACATTGTCAGGCGTAAATCTGACATTTTCAAAACTAGTTAATTGCTGTTATGGCTAAGAGGGCAGAAATATTATGTCTTTATGACACACGATTTAAAAGCAGCTAAAGCCTGCATAAGTTCAAACTGCAATAATTGACGCTAATTGGAAGACAAAAGAAATATAAGAACGACCAACGAACCAGTCAAGTAGGTAATAATTATTAATTACCTTAAATAAAAGTCTTCGTCATCGCTCCACCCTTCCCAAAGTTCCATCATGGCCACGAATTTATAAGTATCTAAAATATGAATCACAATAATGTGTATTCCACCAGGATAACATGACACTACTGAAGGTTGGCGCGATCCCAGCCAGGACTAAGTAGATCACATCATCTCTAAATTGGGTCATGTCCATTTCAGACCAACCCACTCGCTGCCACTTTAAAATGCTTAGGACGATAGCACGATCTTCATAATCATTTATGACAAATAAATTTGATGTCATGATTACAATCGTTGCTTTTAGCGTGACGTTCTGTACGTTTTTAACAACCAAAATGAGAATTTGTAAATAAAACAGACGTTTAGAAATTTTAACGTAACACGAAGGCAGGGCAACGATCGACTGCGAACGGTACGAGTAGCTAACACGTCTTAATTGTAGCGAAATTAGCTGTCTGCGTGAATACGAACGCAGGTCATGATTCCGAGGATCAATTAATTGATTTAATTGGATTATAGTTGATTTCACTAATGAAATATATTGCATTCGTGTGCGCATGCTATCAGATGGTCAAATTTATCGTTCAGGAGTTTCTAAGAGCGTCTTTAAATTCTTCCAGATCTTAGATTAGTCTTTTAATTCAGACACCAAGAGCATAGGAGTGACGTAGATGACACACTGGATACGTTTGGTGGCGTACGAGCGAGATTATGTTATTGTTACGATTTGGAGGGGCGCTCGGCCGGAGTCGAGCATTTTATGTGCTCATTCACCCCATTTCCCGTTGCTGGAGCACCAAGTTAAGATCCGGGCTTTGGTCCCCCATAACTTCCACCTAGCCTCCTAGTTCTCTTGCAGAACCGTACGATATCCCTAAAGTGGACGACGTAAAGCGATATACGATGCTAGTTCATGTTGCTACTTGGGACCGGGATCTACGACCAGGGGTTCAGCAGTGATGTACAGGTAAACTCACCGGATACGATTGGTGGGCTTGTGCTGCGACTCCACCGTGACAAGGAAGACGGCGTGTAAGCGAGACGAGTGCTCGTTCAAGTTAGGACCTATGACCAGGAGTTCAGCAGTGATGTACAGGTAAACTCACCGGATACGATTAGAAGACTTGTGCTGCGACTCCACGGTGACAAGGAAGACGGCGTGTAAGCGTGACGAGTGCTCGTTCAAGTTATGATCTATGACCAGGAGTTCAGCAGTGATGTACAGGTAAACTCACCGGATACGATTGGTGGGCTTGTGCTGCGACTCCACGGTGACAAGAAAGACAGCGTGTAAAGGTGCGGTTAAACTAAAAGAGCATTCGCTGTTCTAACCTCCCACTCTACGAAATTCGACCGGTACACAAAACGTGATTGGTTGATTTCTTAGAACGGGCGCTAGAACAGCGAATGCTCTTTTAGTTTAACCGCACCTTAAGCGAGACGAGTGCTCGTTCAAGTTATGACCTATAACCAGGGGTTCAGCAGTGATGTACAGGTAAACTCACCGGATACGATTGGTGGGCTTGTGCTGCGACTCCACCGTGACAAGGAAGACGGCGTGCAAGCGAGACGAGTGCTCGTTCAAGTTATGACCTATGACCAGGGGTTCAGCACTGATGTACAGGTAAACTCACCGGATACGATTGGTGGGCTTGTGCTGCGACTCCACCGTGACAAGGAAGACGGCGTGCGAGCGAGAGGAGTGCTCGTTCATGTCGGTGCGGCCGGCGGCGCGCACGCGGTTGCCCGTGCGCAGCGCGCGCGCCATCTCCGCCGCGGACTTGCACACGATGGACGTCATCTCCGGGATGTAGAAGCCGTTTAGCTCCTAGGAAGAATAAAAAGGTTTTTAAATATTGGGTCAGATGGGAAAACCAAACAACATATTATATATCTACAGTTCGTAAGCTCAAAGATAAAAGTGTAACCTGGTGCGGCGTGGCACAAATGTAAGCGAGCGGCCTGAATCTGAATGCACACCGTTTAAACGCTCGACGCTCCGGTGCACGCCCCGCCGGACGCGCCGCTCTACGCTTGCCACTCAAGCCTTACTTACTTATTACCCATCCCCGAACAAAATATACCTGTCAGGTAAATGTTAGATTTCTTTTTGTTTTATATGCTTCGGGAAAAGTATAGTACTCGTATAAATTTTATCTAACGAATATATTTAAGTTAATATCCGGTATCCCGCCGGATAGTAAGTCACTATCCGGTATCCGGCCGGATATTAAGATAAGGGCCGGATACGCCGGATACCGGATAGTTACCGAATATCCGGTGCATCTCTAACATTTATCCGGTGATTGTGAGACAGGCCGTAAAAATACTACGAGCGTTAAAAGAACGGCAACAAACTAAACATCTTCTCTGTTCGGTGCATGCAGAGCAGACCAAAAGAGCATTCGCTGTTATATATATCCCCCTACTCTACGAAATTCGATCGTTACACGAAACGTGATTCGTTGATTTCGTAGAATGGGGGATAGAACAGCGAATGCTCTTTTGGTCTGCATGCACCTTAATATTTGCACTACCTCATGTCCATGGAATCAAATTAATACATTTATCCTGACCTAAGTAGGTAAATTTAATGGAACATATTTGGTTTTTGCGGTTTCCTTCAAGACCGACTCTAATCTACTTATTTTAAACCTTCCTCAATTTGCATCTGTCTGAGTTAATTACATGAAATCTAAAATTATAGTTAGCAAGGATTTGTTTTTAAAGCCTTCATTTATTGCAAAATGTAAAGATTGGTGGTCTGCAAGAAGGCTGCAATCAGTCATAAAAAGTAATTGCTCCGTTTTTGTCGTTTTCCTCGACGATCGCACAAAAAGTAAACAGCGCTTCAGGTCTCGTGCCGATGTTGTTGACCCAATTATGGGGCACAAACAAAGCGGGGGTTATTCCTTTATTATGTTAAAGCCAATATCAAACAATAGGTATCCTCAGGATGATATTGACTATAAGAGTCACATCGATATCAATCGATAGGTATCATCGGGTGACGCAGTACCGGTCATTGGGCCAATATTTGGGGGGCTAAGTCCATGTGATAGTTTTTAGGAGTAAAAGAAACTATGAGATACAGTGTAAATGAAGGTCATGTATGTTTGGGATTGACACACTCGAAGATAATCGACGTTTGTTTGTTGACGTCACGAACATCGAGAGTCGTTAAAGCAACTATCTCTATCTCCTCCAATTACGCCTGTGAAACGAGTGACAGACACTGCAGACATTTTTAATAACCCCTTCCTCATACCTTTGTCATGTTTGTCACATATTGGGGGCAACCAAGACATAATAGACATAATTACATTACAGTTTACAGCCTTGATCTTAAAGAGCCGTGGAAATGCATGTAATTGTAATTGCACCTCACAACATTATAATAAAAATTGTGGCGAGTTGCATAATTTAGTGCATACAAATTTCAAGATCTCTCAATTACTAAGTAATTTTGATTTAAAACCTCGTTCCAGAGTTATTATTATGTTTTAAAATGGGGTATTTACCATGTAGGTAAATTCGTTTTTTCGAGCACCCGATATTTCGGCACTGTTTCAAATGCCATCTTCACTGAATAACTACACCGGTACATGGTAAATTATACACTGTTTTAAATGACCATATAGCTTAGAAACGTTTCAGAATGTATACGAGTATGTCTGCCGGAGCAATCTTGCAGTAATGAGCAATTTTTTGCACATCCGACTCGAGCGCAAGGTTAGACTCATTGCCACTACAAATGCAATCCAAAATTCACTTTTTGTTCATCATCAGCTGTCATTTTCAATGAAAAAACTCTACAGAGACTACAGTACAGTAATTAATAGCTATACCAAAAAAAAAATTAAGATGTGCTTCGTTTCCTGATAAAGGCTCAGCCTTAAGAGTGATGAATAAAAAAATCCTTAAAACTTGAGTATCCGTTTGTGGATTGTAACGGTAGCAAAATATCGAGGATAATTACTGCAATATCAATTCTTTGGGCACAGTAATAGCTATTTTGTGGTAGTAGGCACAAAATATAGTAGGGAACACATAAATAACTGCGTCTCGTGTCATTCTCGCAGGATGGCAGAAGAATACATACCTACTAATATCGTTTCCGTTGTTTTCAGTAAACACTTGGCGGGTGGTTTTTTCTTAAAGATTGCGTAGGTACAAAACATTCGAGACCTAAGTAGGCAGTTGACCTAAATGCTCGTCAACCTGCCTACAAAACAATAAAAAACACGGCTAATCCATCGACATAATGACAAAGGAATGGAGTTAATAGCAAACATAGGCTCATGTATAATTCAGCGCGACGCAACGTAATTATTGTAATGAATTTCGGGTAATTTACTTTCGTTTTCACCGCAGCGACTGGCTGCACTGGGGGCACCAGGCATCCCGTTGTTCTAACGGGTTGATAGGGTTGTCATGTAAGTAAGGTATATCCCTGAGGCCTGTTTATCAAAAGCTTGTAACTTGTAATACAAGCGGAAGTCCTTATCTAATTAATAGCGAAAAAAGATACTTCCACGTGTATTACAAGTTACAAGCTTTTGATAAACAGGCCCCTGATGTCTGCAATCATCGAGTTATTCCGAATAGGTCACATCGTTAATTGCTAGCGCGACTTAGAGATAGCGCTTTTATATACACATCTTGGTTGCTCTTTGTTGCTGCTTCTGTAAAGGTGCATTTAGACCAAACGAGCCTTCGCTCATTCTATCTCCCACTCTACGAAATTCGTTCGTTACACAAAACGTGATTCGTCGAATTTCGTTGATTTCGTAGAGTGGGGGATAGAATGAGCGAATGTTCGTTTGGTCTAAATGCACCTCAATAAAAACGATAGGTAGTTTAGCCGATTACGTGCCGATTACCGTCCACCTTGGTTTTCGGTCTCTTTCTCTTTGTACAGTAGACATCAGATGTATCCACGCCTTTATTGCCATAACGACAGAGGCGTGTTCAGATATTTTTGAGCGCTCCGGACGTTACAATATATCTGATGGCGACTGTAGTAAAGGTATGGAGACTGTGATATTAATGTAATCATAATTAGTAGTATGTAATTCATTTCTCTTACAAGCTGAAAAACAAAACCAATCATATTAATCAGGCATTTCCCTGAAGCCTAAACGAGTAGGTACTAGGTACGAGTTGAGTAATTAACTTTGTACAAGGTAGGCCGGTTGCCATGGTACCTGTGTAGTTGTTTGTAACAAATGTTGGTTACGTGACCGTGTAGCGTCGATCATCTGAGCTCAACATGTGACTAATACAAGCTGACATTTATATAGCTTCCTTTACAATTACAAACAAAATGGAATAGAAATAACTTTTACGATTGTAAGATTATCATTTCCATAACTATCGGTCATATATCGTACACGTAGACGTTTCCTTATATCGAGTTAAGTAGATATTTAGATATGACTTGAATAAGACTAAATATAGTTATAACCAGGTAGGTACATATCTAGACTATCTGTAAGTACCCACATGTGAGTATATAGCGCACGTGTGTCTGTGTCATTAGGTCACAGAACCTAATCAATAACTCTTAACAGAATCCTTTCTATCAATGCTCGTGACACAAATATCGATATACTAAAATACCTATTTAGTTTCTAGTCACAGCGAGATGGCAAACGATAAGATATAATCAGAGTAAAGAAGGTCGGCAAAACAAAGAGTTGGCCAAATGTAACATGATGTAACTGCAATACAAACAGAATTGCACGTTTTTCGATGAAGGAAATGTAATGGGCGCCTTTGTGAAGCCAGGCTGAACAAACATGAAGAGACTTGAAATATTTATTTACATTCGGAAGGTAACGTGTAATTTATTGTGCATTGATAAATTCACGGCTACACAGCTGATACTAGCTGATAGTGCAGTTAAAGAAATTGATTTATGTACCAATTGTTATCAGTGACAGTCGATATGAAAGCGGCAAAAGATCTTAAATTTTATCACCATGACAAAATAAGGTACGAAGCGGTAGGTAAGTACACGATTTTTTTTCTTATTATCTATTTTTGACGTTTTCCTATAGCAACTTACGCATTTGCATTGTCATAAAGAAGACCCGCAAAGGTTCAAAAACTCATAACTAATGAACAGGTTACCATCTCACCTCACTTGATATAAATGGCAAAAAGAATAGCACTATAAGGAAAGTACAAACCTAGGTATTATTTTGACCATTTCTGGAAAAGTTAGCAGAATTATCCTTTTTTTATTATTTTCGGTAACAAAAAAAGGAAATTTCATACAAACTTTTTGGGAAATCTGGTGAATCTCGCTCAGCATCATCTCTCCACCTCGACCATTTTTTATCAAAATCAAAGACATGGTCTAAACGTACAAACTTTGGAGAACTGCTAATTTACTTGCTGTTTCCAGCGACTTCATCTGCGTAGAAATCGATTAGAGCTTTTCCGAGGAACTATGCAATTTTCCGATATACAATCTATCTTATGTACTTTTCCAAAAAAACTATACTATGTAATTTCCCGGGACTCGCTATCTCCTAACAAAAATCATGAAAATCGTTTCAGTAGTTTCACCGTGAACGCGTTACTGATTGTGATTCATTAAACTCATAAACAAAGTTACCTACTGCTTTTCTAATATTGTAGTAAATATTCACAATATGTGGTGTATTTCAGGTCGACAACTCTACTAAGCCCCTTTGAATTTCCTCGCTTCCTAAAAACCTCATCGGCAATTGACAACTCATTGGCACGGATAATGAACTCATTCATCAGCTGATGAAAGCACGTAATGCATAGGCCTTGTAGTTGCACTAACAATCAACAAGCGATTGTTACTATTGTTCGTGTTAGACTATACTGATTTATTGTGATGACGCTAAACAATTGGCGCGCGGCCAAATGAGTAAAGATTACTGAATGGGAGGTAGGTGAGGTGCCATACTCGTACAGGGCACGGATAGCGTAGTAAACTTAAGCGTGTTGGTAACAAACACTATTAAGACAGAAATATAAAACCGGCCAAGAGCACGTCTGGCCGTGCTTAGGCTCGGTGTTCCGTAGCCTATTCAAAACAGCTAGGCCGATTAAAGGCTGTCCCAGAAGTAAAGAGACAAATTTCAAATTTCGAATTATTTGAAAATATTTTTATTTTCTTAAGAAAAATAACAGTCATGGCCACCGTATGCCTCATATCTGTAAATTTTAGCGGGAAATACGATTGTATTATTGAAATTTTAATAATGAAAAGAGCTGATCGCGAAGTATTTGCTAAAGAGTTGTTCAGAATTATGAATGTCATGGAAAAACGGACGCGATATGTCATTTTTCTTCAGAGGGAGTAAGGAGAGCTACTTTGTATCGAATTATAAAGCGTTTTGAAGAACTGCATGAATATATTTTCAAGAAGATTCCGGGAAAAAAATGTACTATTTCCATAGCTATGAACATAAATAAAGTAAAAAAAGTGTATAAACGGAATCCTCCGATGTCTGTTAGAGCTGCTGCGGATAAATCGAAAATATCGAAGTCAAGTATAGCTCGTATTAAAATATGCGACCTAAAGCTTAAAGCATTTGCAAAACTATCAGCTCCTAAGTACTTTAAGGAACAAGAAGTGCGAGCTAAAAGAGGATGCCGAAGAGTGTATGAAAAAACACTGAAGAAAGTTCTCATAAATTGACGATGAGACTTACGTGCCCGTGGACCCAACGGATATTCCTGGGAAGCAATACTACCATGCGACTCAACGGGACTCCGTAGATTATTCGCAAAAAATTGTAGCAAAGGTCAAATTTTTCAATAAATATCTCGTTTGGCAAGCCATAGACCAATATGACAATACGTCACAACCATATATTTGCACAGGCTCTATGAACGCACGTATTTATTTGAAAGAATATATGATAATGCGATAAATTTCGTTCATAGACAAGCATTACCAGAGGGAAGAAATTATATTCTGGCCGGATATGGCGTCATGCCACTACGCCACGGAAGTCACTCAACATGTAGAGGCTTCAGGTATAGATTTTATACAAAAATATAACAACGCCCCAAATGTTCCCCAAGCTCCTGGTAGTGAAGCTTATTGACCTTTATGTAAACGATAATATAAAAAACAAACAGAAAAACCCAAATCGTTGACTGGATTTAAGCATAGATGGACTAAATTGGCTAAAATTGTGGCAGCTAGGTGTCGAAAACCTGTAATGAGACGAGTAGCAATCAACCTTAGAAAAATTGGCTACAGAGGCTTTGCACAAGCAAATTTAATGTAAAGTAGCAAATAAAATGAAATTCTGAATTTAACTAAACGTAAATAGTAGTGCTTTGTAAGATTTTTTTATTAACACGTTCATTGCGGCAGTCCATTTCGTGTACTTTACATTGGAGCTGTATCAGGTACATTAGACCTGTTTCTGAACTTTTCGTTGTAGCGTCATAGGGTCGTATGGATCTGTTCGAGGTGCATGTCTTTAAGTGTAATTTACTGGCTAGTAGTAATGATTCCCTTCTTTTTTTTTGTTCGAATACACTTTCGATGAGCACATCAACATATAACTTCAGCCGTTTCTAGATCTAAGAATTAGAAGATTATTAAATCTGCAAAATAATTTGTCAGATCCATTCGACCCTATATCCGCACTGAATGATTAACTTATCGATAAAAGTTTAGGGCTGTGAAAGTAAAATATCGATAAACTTAACGATAAAAAAATCAACGATATTAAACAAAACTTAATATAAAGTTAAATCAAAATTAAATATATGTTATTATTTGTACTCACTTTACTACGAAGTCGATAAAATGGTGTCAAAGGCGCAGGTCTATCTGGTGGTCTGGTATCAACATCTGCATAATTTCTTCGACGTTTGACGGTATTTTTAACGTCCCCAATGGACATTAAAAGCATTCGTCTGGACTGCTTTATGATAAGACCCAAACACAGCTAACCCACGGAACAACTGTTAAATAATGTTTATTGCACTCGAGATTGCACGTTTTTTTCGCGTAGTACCCACAAAATGTCGACTATTGTTTTCACTGACTGCACCTAAGGGCGGCACTAGTCAAACTAATCATAATCCTGGTACGTTTAGCGGGTCATCGGGTATCAGGTCGAAAGGACCTGATATCCGCACTAGGTGAAAAAAAAATCTTTTCTGTCGGTATCAGATACAATCGACCTGATACACTTTTATTGTACCGATGGAATATATTCGAAGAGACAATTCCAAAAATATATTTGTCTTATTTCTACCCCTTTGCAAATAGAAGATACATGTCCCGCACCAGCGGTAGGAACAGTATTTTTAGTGCCGCCCCGCGGGATAGTTTATCATCGGATCTTTAAGACCTGATACCGCAATGAACGTGTTAAATATTTTCATTCGAATCTTGTCTCTTTACTTCTGGGACAGCCCATATGTCAGAATTTTTGTTTTTTTACTATCTTATAGATAAGCCCATTCGTGATTTTTTGTACTCACGGATTAAAAGTTGGAAGGTACAAGTTTTTTTTTATTCTGGAGCGGTTATCTCCGAAAATGTTGACTTTAGAAAAAAACTTTCTTCTGGGACTCTATTATTTTTAAAATACCTATACAACGACACTATAGAATAACGGAAAGTTGAAAATTTCGGGTTGCTTTCCTTCATTTAATTTTATTCTACCGCTTTGTCGACGTGATTAATGTGCATACCTGTACCAAATTGCAGATTTCTAGTACTAACTGCCAGTCGGCCACTGAGCTATGGTGCGGACAGACAAACAGACCGACATGGTGAAACTGTAAGGGTTCCTTGTTTACTATTACGGAACTCTAAAAAGGGATGATGAAGTAGTCAAGTACCTACCTACTTTGGCACCTAGGGCCCATTCCTCAAAAGCTTGTAACTTGAGTAATACAAGTGGAAGGTTATTTTTGACACTATTAATTAGATAAGGATAAGGACTTCCGCTTGTATTACAAGTTACAAGCTTTCGAGAAATGGGCCCCTGAACGTAGCATTACTGAGGCCTCGTTTACTAACTACAAGACTACGAAAAAAAAGTTTGCTCTTATAATGTCATTCTATTAGATTTTCCAATCAAGCTATACAAGTACATAAAGAATACCACTAGTATGTATTCAAGCTGCCACGGTTATTATCGCCTTAATCGATATCAGCTGATACCGATAAATTATGCAGCGATAACACGGCCCTGAAACTAGCCGGCTGTCAAACGTCGATAAAACAAAGAAACAACGTATTTTTGTACACTGGACTACAATCAATATCCGCAAAGTCACCTAGGTGACTACTAAGCTGTGAGACCAGTGCCTAATTCTCATTAGGCACTGGTCTCACCGCGAGCTACTAAGCTATAAACTATCGGCTATAAACACAAACAAAAGAAACACAGACTCGCTCGGCGTTGATAGCTGATAGCTGGGCGAGTATCGCCGTGTCTCTTTTACTTACACGGGAGTGCGTATCTTTTGTTCGTGTTTATAGCGGATAGTTCATAGCTTAGTAGCTTGCGATGAGACCAGTGCTTTAGGTACCTTGGAACGTGGAACTCAAAGTTCCTTCAACTTCCGTATTTTGAACGCTAGGATAGAAGAGGACTAGGGGGCTACCATGAGTTTAGGTTCGGCTTATCAATTTCTGACAGTTTTCCTATGGAACAGACACATCGCGATTCAGTTTAGGTCCAATGTCCTAAACTGATCGCATTAGTAGATCATGGGACCCCCCCAGCGGCCCTACCGCGAAAAACGAAATTCGTAAATTTCCAGGATTTGTCTCTCTCACTCTAATGACGCCTTCGCTTGAGTGACAGAGAAAAATCCTCGGAATTTCCGAATTTCGATTTTCGCAGTAGTAGGCCTGGACAGGATCATGAAAGGAGACCTACCTCTGTCACTCAAACGTAGGCTCATGGCTATGTGCATACTTCCAATCCTCACCTACGGTGCTCAGACATGGTCTTTGACGGAAGCTCAGAAATTCAAACTCGGGGTTTGCCAGCGAGCTATGGAACGCAGCAAATTAGGTATAAAACTAAGGGATCGTATCCGGAACACCACGCTGCGTTCCAAGACACAAATTATTGATGTAGCTCGGAAAACGGCTAAGTTAAAATGGGACTGGGCGGGTCATATCTGCCGCATGCCGGATGATTGTGGGCCAAAATAACCACATAGTGGGTGCCCCACAACTCTAATCGGACACCAGGCAGACCCCGTCGGCGATGGCGGAATAACTTAGACTCCTTTTTAAGAGATTGGCCGGAGGTCGCACAGGACCGAGAAGAATGGAAGAAGAGGGGGGAGGCCTTTGACCAGCAGTGGGACACAATAGGCTAATATAAAAAAATAAAAAAGGCCTGGACAGATTATAACGATGAACCTAGGACTACCGTGAACCGTCTTCAAAAATTGATGGACTAATTTCCGTACAGGTTTTGACTCCGCCGTGAAGTTTGGACATTTAAGTAACTACTTCATTTTTTTTAACTAAAGGGAATCTTGATCGTTAAACACAAACTTTGAAATCAAAGTTGAAACAGGAAGACTTAGGTACACCTACATTATAAGCCATATGTTCTGAAATTATTTTTTGTTCGTCACTGCCGATGCCAGATTGCATAGATTTTTTGCTAAATCATGTCCGTCCTTGTACGCACATTGCCAAAACGAGCCTTGTCTAGTTTCGCATGTAGGTAGGGCACCGACAGGTATTCATGTAGGTACAGGTACTGAATGGCCTTTGCCAAATAATGAGTCATAACGACACGAGCGAGGCAAAAAGCACAATGAGGACGATCCTTGGTATGGACAGTTACATAATCCATTTAATTGATGTAATGTGTAGTCGCTATTGATCAGATATATTGGAGCGGCCAGGGCTCTAAAAATATCTCAACATGCACTCTGTCCTCTACTACTGCGGAAATCGAAATTTGTAAATTTCGAGGATTCTTCTCTGTCACTGCAATGAAAGCGTCATTAGAGTGAGAGAGACAAATCCTCGAAATTGCCGATTTGGAAGTTCGCGGTAGTACCATGACAATAGAGGCCTGCTCAGATATATCTGATGGCGATTGTACAGGCACCGGCAGTACCTATGCAGTAGTATGTCACACAAAGAAAGACCCCAAAAATATCAGACAGAATTTGTCATATAATTTTTAAGAAGTTAGTTGTAAAAGATAAGATTTTTGTGTGTGTGGGCCTGTAAATTTTGTTATTTTTAATTTTGTACCATTATATAAATTTTCTTTGCCTAGAACTTTCGCTTATTTAATTACTGCACGAATCCTAAATTTATTCGTAAAATAAACCTTGTAATTTGTATATTGCTTAAAGGAAATCAATTAAAAATAACTAATAAAACGAAGGAATGAACAAATGTGGGAGATTAGGAAGGATACTGACTTCCGGATAAACCAGATTAGTGTAAGATAAGAACTGCTTAGCCTTCGCAGTTTAATAGATAGTAGATATAACTATATCGTTTCGATCAAATAATGAGAATCGGAATGTCTAGACACTGGGCTCTCGTCTAGTCTAGACGGTCGGAGGAGCGGGTTATCGTTCAATCTCTCGTGTACGACCGCTAGTCATTTAAAATAAATAAATTGAAGTAAATAAGTAAAAACGTATTTCCGCGGGAATAAGTGTAAAAAAAGTTGGATTTATCAAAAAAATATCCGAGCCTACATAAGTATTCCAAAATTATCCGATACGATCATCGCCAGTTTAAAGGCCGAGCCAATTTATTCATTAAACTATTTTTAGCAAACAATTTCATGCGCCTTTCGCTAAAAAAAATATACCCCAATAGACACTGGTCTCATCACGAGGCGCGAGCTACTAAGCTATGAACTATGGGTGGGCTATAAACACGAATAAGACACGCATTCCCGTGTAAAAAAAAAGAGACACGGCGATACTAGGCCAGCTATCAGCTATCAGTATCACCGCCGGGCGAGTATCGCCGTGTCTCTTTTTTTACACGGGAGTCCATACTGCGTATCTTTTGTTCGTGTTTATAGTCCATAGTTTATAGCTTAGGAGCTCGCGGTGAGACCAGTGCCTTAATCTGTTAACTTTATTGCTACGACATTGCAAGTGTACATTATTGGGGCCGTGTCGGGAAATGGCGCCTCTTTCGATAGTCGCCTTTCTCAATGATAGTTGGGGCTGCCTTTAACCCGGCCATAGGTATGTAATTTTTCTAAACTAAAACGCGTCAACCAGCCTTTAGAAAGTCCACCACTAGGGTAAGCCTCCCCAAAGGTACGGTACGCCACCGAGTACGATCACAAATTACCCTTTTCCAGCCACTGTTTTCAGGTCAATCGCCTTGTGTCCATGATCTCCGAGGACTCTTTTCTTAAGGCTGCGTTTCCACCAGAGATGTGCGAGGATGTGTTTCCATACAAATGAGCGCGTATGGAAACACATCCTCGCACATCTCTGGTGGAAACGCAGCCTAAACCGCGACCCTAAAACGCGTACTCTGCTTTATTCGCCTCTGAGCTGGCGATTTTTTTGTACGCTATGTAGTCATTCTTCATTAGAAAAAAAATCTGTTGTTCCATACAAACCCTGAGATATTTAGTAGGCGGAAATGTATAGAACGACCGTCTTTTTTTCGATGTGGTTTCCCCCTATCCGGTGCACGCGACACTAAACTCAAAATACACCAAATCTCAATTACGTAGGTTGCCCTGAAAGTTTCGGGAATCGGAAAAAATACGCATTTTAATGAAATAAAAGTACTTTTATTGTTTTTCAAAGTATTCTCCTTTGTGTTTAATACACTTTTTCATTCTCTGAAACCAGTTTTTAAAACAGTTATTGAAGTCCTAAGTTGGGGTAGACAAAATGCCCATTTTATAAGCTTCGACTGCTTCTTCCGCGGTCTGAAAACGCTGACCACGCAACCGATTCTTTATTTTCGGGAAAGTAAAAAAATCGTTGGGTCTTAGGTCGGGGCTGTACGGAGGATGGTCCAGTAATTCGACGTTTTCGCCCTTCAAATAGTCGTCTGTTTTCTGAGCGGTGTGAGGGCTGGCATTATCATGGTGTAGTATAATACGGCGGTTAGGGTTAGTTTTTCGCAGTTCAGCAAAAACAATCGGTAAACAAACGCCTATATACCAATCGGCATTGACAGTTCTTCGATCTTCAAGAGCGATAGTCGCCACGTGACCCGATTTGGAGACAAACGTGGCTACCATTTTTTTGATCGTGCTGCGAGAACGAACAACTTTTGTCGGCTTCGGTTCGTCTTCGTAAACCCAAACTCGAGATTGGTTTTTCGATTCAGGCTCATATGCGTAAATCCATGATTCGTCACCTGACACAATACTAAAAACGGCATTTGAGCTTCCTCCATTAAATCTTTTTAAAGTTTTGCGGCACCAATTGACACGTACCGTTTTCTGGTCGTCAGATAACAAGTGAGGAATCCACCGGGAAAA
This sequence comes from Thaumatotibia leucotreta, assembly GCA_025490895.1. NCBI lineage: Eukaryota > Metazoa > Arthropoda > Insecta > Lepidoptera > Tortricidae > Thaumatotibia > Thaumatotibia leucotreta. The sequence continues at coordinate 21,891 of JALPQI010009160.1, forward strand.
TAACTTCCGCACGCCCAACTCTTGTTGTAAAATAACTTGTACCTGACTCATTCCAATGCCTAAAGTCTCCTGAATCTCCCGATATGTAACATGCCTATCTTCCTTTATCAGTTGGCGAACAACATCGATGTTTTGATCGGTAACGGCCGTTTTCGGTCGACCCTCACGTACGTCATCCGCAAGAGACACACGGCCACGTTGGAATTCCGAATACCACCTGTATATGGTCGTCTTTGAAGGTGCTTCACTACTAAAAGCAATAGTTAATCGGTCTCCACATTGTTGTTGTGTTAATCCACTTTTAAAGTCATAATAAATCATTGCTCTAAAACTTTCGCGGGACAGCTCCATTTTCACCAGTGACTCAACGACTTTAAAAAACAATTGAAAATCGGACATTGTTTTTTTTTTCTAAGTGGCCAGTGTTTTCGAATAATGAGACTATGCTTGTAAGAAAGAGGTATAACACATGTCAAATATACGTTCCTAAGTATTAAATTCCCGAAATTTTCAGGGCATCCTACGTACTACCACAGTTGGAAAGAACTAATCTCGTAACGAATGAAATTCAAATGAACCTGTTGCCAGTATGCACCATTCTTCATTAGCACTTTTCTTAATATGGGCTAATCCCAAATGGAATGAAGCTCATAAAGGCCGATACACAGAAGGCTCTTTTCCCAAAATACCCTAAATTTCATTCACATAGCACGCGATTTTCGTAATGATTGATTCACAAAACCGCCTTTTCCCATAATACACCTAATTCTCAATTCTCTTGTTTTTATGGAAATCAACCTTGTGCAAGCATAGTATGTCACTACAGATACCATTTTAACACTGGCCACTTAGAAATGTCAACCGACGCTAAAGGAATCGATGATCGAGCCATGTTTAGTGTAGGGTTCCGTAGTTATTCAAAAACGGCTAAAGGTGCATTTAGACCAAACGACCGAATGCTCATTCTATCCCCCACTCTACGAAATCAACGAATTTCGACGTGTTTTTTGTGTAGCGATCGAATTTCGTGGAGTGGGGGATAGAATGAGCATTCGCTCGTTTGGTCTAAATCCATCTTTCGCCGATTATGTTCGAAATAGTTTTATTTTGAAGTTTTCTATTAGCCCAATATTCATGATTTTTTTCATAACCTATGGATCAAAAGTTAGAGGGGAGGGAGACACAATTATTTTTTTCTAATGCGGTTATCACATATTGACTTAAGAAAAAACTTTCTTTTGGGACCCTTATTCTTTTTCAAAGACATATTCAACGATAACCCTAACAATAGGATTACATCAAAATAAAAAATCATCCCTAAGTACTTTACCACTAGTACCTACAAGAGGAGGTACCATAATATTTTTTTTTTACAGTCTTATTCTATCATTTTGTCAGCTTGATTAATATGTAACCAAATTGAACATTTCTAGTACTAACGGCTACTGAGCTATGCTGCGTACAGACTGACAGACGGACATGGCGAAACTAAGACAACAACATATAACATGATTTTGGGCCCGTTTTGTTCTATTGCTGGTTCTTACACTTCTTACTCGATAATCTCGATACTGTACGGATGGCCTATTTAATGAATGAAAGACGAGGTTCATAACATGTGTTTATTGTTCGAACACGGATTATAGACTGACTCATTACATGGTTGATACATAACTTATACGTAGACAAACAAGGCATACACCACACGCCCCCTTATCATATTAAAAAAAAAATATTAAAGTAATTTTTTTTTTTTTTTAGGAATAAAACAGTTTAGTCCTATTTTTATGCAAGGTTTTTTGTCTATCTTTACTATCTAAAATGATTACATTCGGTTCAATGTCCTTAACTACCTTAAATGGACCTAAATACAGGGTGTCCAGCTTGTTGGTACAAGCTTCGTTTTTTACTAAAACTAAGTCGCCCTCTTTATAGTTCACAGTGTGTACATAAGTGTCGTAGCGGGCTTTTCTTATTTCTTTACTATTACATAGATTGTTCTTAGCATCTAATTGCGACTTTTGTATTCTGTACTTTAGTTCATATGGGTAATCGCTATGGTTGTATAATGGATCTAATGTACATGTTAAATTTGTCGGAATATTACATAATTTTCCAAAAACAAGTTCGAATGGGGTATATTTCGTTTCAGTATGAACAGTGGTATTGAAAGCAAAACACCAGTATGGTAACCATGTACTCCAATTGTGCGTTGTGTTGTCCGTTTGAATGCGTAGAAACGATATGAGATTTTTATGACTGCTTTCTAGTGCACCTATAGTTTGATGATGATAAGCAGTAGACGTTAAATGTGCAATTTTTAAAAGTTTACATACCTCCTGCATGGTGGACGAAATAAATTCCGTTCCTCGGTCGGTGACAATTTCGTTGGGTATGCCGTAGCGTAAAATAAAGTTGTTTACAAATGCAGCAGCGACTGTTGCCGTGTCCTTCGTTGCGAGAGGGTACGCTTCCACATACTTGGTTAGGTCGCATTGTAATGTTAAAATATAACTATAATTACTGTTATCCTTAATTAAGGGACCTACTAAATCTAAAAATATTTTACTAAAAGCTGACTTACCTGTGTCAGTTATTATCATTGGTTCTCTTGTATACGTACTGTGTTTCTGTTTCTGACACGAGCTGCATCTTTTTACAAAGTCCGTGACGTCTTTCTCCATGCCGGGCCAGAAGAATCGCTGTTTGATATTGTTCAGCATTCGCCTGATGCCTACATGACCACTCGTGGGCAGCATGTGATAATCATTTAATATGACACGAATTGTGTCCCTGTCATTGATTTTTTTTTTACCTCTTAAAATGTGTAACCGAGGACCGGTCCAAGTAGGTAATATTTTTATAGTACGTGTTATGGCTTCAACATTTTCTTTATTTCTTTCATTTAATATTATATATACGTCATTTATATTAATACTTTCGCAAAATAAACTCAACGCCCTCGCAAAGTCAACTCGTGCACATTGTGATTGGGAAATTGGTTTGACGTAAATTAACGATTTTGCTTCTACAAATGCGAATTCATCGCTTTCTCTTGTTACATTGTTTTTTAATGTACTTATTTCTTTATCATTTGACGGTAATAAAAGTTCCGTATAATTGTTTGGAACTTTGATCATGTCTACTACTCGTGGCTCACCGGTCCACTCATCAGTTGCTGGTGACGCTGGTGCTGTATTTATGGGAGAAATTTGGTCCATTTCATCATTATTATTTTTTCTTCGTTGAGCCCTAGTTAATACTGCTAAAATATTCTCATGCATTCCTTTTAATTCATTACTACTAATTTTTATACGAGAAAGCGCATCGGCTGCTACATTATCTGAACCTTTTACATATTCTACGTCGAAATCGTACTCTTCTAATACTAACCGGAATTTCATCAAACGACTGGTTGGATTAGCCATATTAAATAAATATACTAAGGGCTTATGATCAGTTTCGATTTTGAACCTTTTACCATATAGATATGGTCTAAAATATTTTATTGCCCATACTATACATAAAAGTTCTTTGTCAATAATTGGGTAATTAATTTCAGCTTTGTTGAGAGTTCGACTGGCATAAGCTACAGGTCTATTATCGCTGTTACTCAAAACTGCACCTAAAGCATAACCACTTGCATCTGTTTTCAAAATAAAAGTGTTATTTTCGTCAAAATTTGGGTATTGCAGCACGGGTGGAGTAACTAATAACTTTTTAATTTCATCAAAAGCTGTTTTGCACTCGTCTGTCCAATTAAATGGTACATTTTTTCGACATAGTTTTGTCAATGGTATAGTGACTTCTGCAAATGATGGGATAAATTTTCTATAATAATTTGCAAATGCAACGAACCTGCGAACGTCATCTGCGTTTTCTGGAGTTGAGTAATTTTCGATTGCCCTCGTTTTTTCTGGGTCCGGTTTGATACCGTCTGAAGTAGTGATGTGCCGTTACCGTAAATTACGAGAACAAAGAGAACTATCGGGTAACTTTCTCGGTAAAGTTCTCCGGGCGGGTAATTATGGAGAAAGTGTTTTAAGTTATTACTTTTTTCATATTTTTTTTCCAGAATAGTACTTAATTTAGTAATAATAATCTGACCTGAAAATTACATAAACATGTGACTAGTGGAACTAGTTTATTACCAAAATTACGGTAAATTACCGGCGTAAATTACGGAGAACGTTCTCCGCGAATTTTCTCCAGAGAATTTTTACAACGCAAAATGGTATTTTTTTGTTATATAAATTAAAGATTTTGATAAAATGGGCAATAATGGTTCATAATAATACTTGCGGTATATGTATACATAATATAAAATTGAAAACAGCGTTTTTCGTATGAATAAAATAATTAAATTCCACGAAATCATTATGAAACAGAATACTTACCGTGAAATTATATCTTGCAAGTTTCTTAAATAATTAGTTACATAAAAAATAATAAGGACAATAAAAAAACGTTATAATTAAATGGTTTTTATACATTTACTATGGAAAATAAGGGAAACTTTAATTATAATGTCTGTCACGCAATTTTTTCCTCCCATGCTAAATGACAATAAAACTGTATCATCATCATCATCTTGGCCATAAGACGTCCACTGCTGAACATAAGCCTCCCCTCTGGACCTCCACATGTACCGGTTAGATGCGACCTGCATACGGTAAAGTCGTCTGTCCATCTTGTGGGTGGACGTCCTACGCTGCGTTTGCCTAGCCGTGGTCTCCACTCAAGCACTTTTCGCTCTGCGCGCAATGTGGCCTGCCCATTGCCACTTCAGCTTGCTAATTCGGAGGGCTATGTCAGTCAGTAACTTTAGTTCGCCTACAGATCTCCTCATTTCTGATTCGATCATGCAGAGAAACTCCGAGCATAGCCCTCTCCATAGCGACTTTGAGTTTAGAGATGAGGCCGATGGTGAAGGACCACGTTTCGGCGCCGTAAGTCATAACTGGTAACACACATTGATTGTAGACTTTCGTCTTAAGGCACTGAGGTATATCGGACGAAAATACATCGCGTAGTTTCCTGAACGCTGCCCAACCGAGTTGGATTCGGCGGTTGACCTCTTTCTGGAAGTTGGGCCTACCTAATTGGACTACTTGTCCTAGGTAGATGTAAGAGTCAACAACTTCGAATGTGAGTGATATTTTCGCCGTTCACATTGATGCCAAGTCCTTGCCATTCCAGGAACTTAAAGGCATCTTACATTGCGGCAGTAAACAGTTTCGGAGATATAACATCGCCCTGCCTTACGCCTCTTTGCAACGGAATTGTCTTCGTAGTCTGCTCCTGTACTCGGACCAACATTGTGGCGTTGATATTCAAACACTTCAACACTTCGATGTACCAATAGTCAATGTGGCATCGCTGAAGAGACTCAAGCACTGCCCATATTTCTACCGAATCGAAAGCTTTCTCAAGTCGAAAACTCCTCGGTCTTCTGTATAATTTGCCGTAGCGTATGTATGTGGTCTATGGTACTATAGCGTTTTCGGAATCCAGCTTGTTCAGGAGGCTGGAAGTCATCAAGTCAAAACTGTATGAAAACATTATTAGCAACATGAATAAACAGTAATATCAATCAAAATTAAATTTCACTTTTTTCCCATAGTAAATGTAGGAAAACAGTTTTCTTTAAATTTTTTTTGCAGTAAGTTGTCTCTTTAAAATTATTGGTACTAGGATAGGATTATTGGATAGGAATAGAAACGATTTTTTTTATTTTCATAAATTTGTATGGGAATTTTCATTCTTAATTTGCGGCATTTCTTCGGCTTCTGATCCTGAACAGAAACAGGATCATTTTCAGTACTTTGCCTAAAATACTCTAGCACTTTACTCTTGGCCTCATTGTTGAAATATCACTAACAGTTGTGTTGACAGCACGTCGCTTCAATATGAACTGACTGAATTCAGCATTATAATTGAATAAAATTTACACCCTATTCCCAGATAATTCTTAGAAAAGGGTATCACAGGCTCATAATCACAATTGCCTATTTTAAATCCTAGGTAATTGAATACTCAGCTACCGATAAGAAAACCTTTGGTAAAGCCGCTTACCGCTTACAGGTCAAGTAAGGGGTTTATACGAGTACCTATTTTACCTGCTTGAACGTCAAAATCACCTATAAAACCCTATCATTAGTAAAATAGCATTATGATACTTAAATGTACCACATAAAGTAATATAAAATACGATGCAGACAAAATATTCATATGCAAATTGCATAGAAAAAAAATACTATGGGAGAAAGTTACCGTAATTCTCGGTAATTTACGGTAAAGTTCTCCAATGAGAATTACGGAAAGTGTGAAATTACCCGACGGCACATCACTAGTCTGAAGACACTATGTGCCCTAAATATAATAATTCCTTTTTTAAAAAGTTGCATTTACTGGGGTTTAGTTTAAGATTAACTTTCCGAAGTCGAGAAAATATGTCTAAAAGATTTTTATTATGTGTTTGTAAATTTCTACCGAAACAAATCAGGTCATCTAAATATACTAGACATTTTTCATTATTTAATCCTGCCATTGCGATAGTCATAGCCCTGGAAAAACAATTTGGGCTTATTTTTAAACCTTGTGGCAATCTGGTTAGTTGCCAATGCCCTGAATGTGTAGTAAACGCCGTAAATTTCTTACTCGTAGGGTCTAAATTTAATTGATAGTATCCTTGACTGAGGTCAAGATGTGTGAAATACATGGCTCCTGAAAGAGAATCCAAAATATCTGTGATATTCGGAAGTGGAAATTTATCATCCGTGATTTTGTCGTTAAGTTTTCTAAAATCAATGACCAATCGCCATTTTTTTTCGTTAGATTTTGATTTTTTTGGAACTAACAGCACAGGGCTAGACCACTCGCTATTTGATGGTTCGATAATTTTGTCTGTTAACATGTGTTTAACTTGCCTATCTATCTCATCTCTTTGAATTCGCGGCAAACGATAAGGTTTTACGTAAACAGGAGCAGAGTCAGGTCGTAGAGTGATACTGGGTTCATAAATGTTTGTAGTTGATAATTTGTCACCAGGTAAATGAAATATATCGGAATATTTCGCGCAAATATTTTGAATGGAATGTCTTTCTTCTTCATTTAAATGGGTTAAATTTAAAAATTTAAACATTTTACGAACCCGTTCACCATTTATGTTATCGCATTTTTCGAAACTACATTCGTTATAATCGTTCAATGTAGATATTTCAGGACTAAAGTTGCTAAGGCTAACGCTATCTTCCCGAGTGTTAAGTATTTGTACAGGAATTTTCCCGTTTACGGGCCTACTAATGCTTCCGGCAATAAATACTCCGTCGCATAATTCTTTTGATTCTATAAGGCAGTCATTTTTCAAATCGGTCGAAATGTACGTTATCTTTTCGCACCGTGGTGGTATACGCATACAATTTTGTTTGTCTTTTCCGTTTGTGCACATTTGTAATCTACATCTTCTATTAGAGCCGGGCTTCAAAAATGATGCAATCTCTGTTTCATAATTTAGTATGCAAGCGTATTTTTTAAAGAAATCTCGACCAAATATTCCATTCGTCCAACATGGCCAATTTCTTATAACATGAAATTTATGTTCAAATTCTTCACCGCCTATAAGAAAACTTAGGTAAACATATCCTTCAGTGTAGATTTGACCGCCAAGTCCATTTATAAGAATTTTATCTTCGGTAATCGGAATGCCAAGTTCAATTATAGTTTCAGGGTTTACCGCGCAAAGTGACGCGCCTGAATCTAAAAGCCACGTATAAGAAACGCCACTAATTGATAATTCTACATAATCATTGCTGTCACAAGAAAATATGTTATTCACGAAAAAATTCTGACTCACTTTCTGTATTGTTGGCAGCTTCGCCTGAATTAGGTGGACTGTTGTCTCCTATAAAGTTCACATTCGGGCGATTGTAATTACCGCGATATGTGCTACGCGCGTAGCGCTCGTTGCGATCTCCTCGGTGCATGTGTCCTCGATAGTGCGGACGGCCGCGGCTGCCCGTACTACGAGTATGATATGTTGCACTCGAATCATTTCGCGTCGTAAACGATTGTCCTTGACCCGGTTGCCCCCTGCCTACTTGATTGTACCATGCGCTCCTGCCTCGGCCTGTGAAGGGACGGTTGTAGTACTCACCTGATCTTCCACGGAACCCCGCAAAGATTTCCTCCTGTGTCTGCGAGCGCGACGTAGACAACTCCTCGTCTTTGGCTGGTCTTATGGTGTCCTTGAGGGACGTGTAATTACGAGCTGTTAATATCAGACTTAGATAACGTGATCTCAGGCCGTCAGTGAAAGATCTTATAGCTAATTTTTCGTTAATAGGCTTTAGTACACCGAAAGCATTGCTGTCACCGTCGGCCTGCGATATTGTTAGATCCACGAATAATTTTTCCAATCTCTGGCCGTATTCGTCTATACTGCTGGTCCCTTGCCTTTCTTTAATTAATTGAGTGTGGAGCGCAGTAGAAGATTTTTTTGTTAGTAAATGAAGTTTTATATCAGCTACGAGGTCCTTACATGACGTATATGAGGATGCTAACCGTAATTTTGCGCTTTCTGTAAGCCGAGTTTTTAGCACGAATTTAATGAGCTGTGATTGACTGTCGGAGTCAATCATTTCACTGTATAGTTCTATAGAATCAATTAATTTTTTAACACTGTCTTCGTCACTAGTAATTTCGGGTAATAAAGATACCGCGGTTTTAAGGTTAAATTTCTCCATCTTGTTTTTGCTTTCAGTACCCTGTTTTGTACAAAACTCTTCTATTCTAAAGTACAAGTTTTCTATGCAAATACAGATTTCTTTGACGCGTACTATATCACTACCCTTGATTAAATTATTTGAAATTTGCGTGTCTAAATCCTCTGAACATGTAAGATATTTTTTATACAAAATACGTGCATTAGTTAAATGTTTCTCTAACGTACTTAGTGTCCTTTTATCTTTTGCTAATTTTAATGTATTGTCCTTTAACTTTTTCAAACTCTCGTACACAATTGAAAGCTCTTCGACCATTACATATGGTTACTATTGAAATTATTTAGTTCTACTTTTAAACCGACGCTAATATTATTTCGATACACAAGCTTAATCTATCACTCACTCACTGTTACGGCACTGTCACCATTGATGCTGCAGCTGGGGCGGTCGCGGGTGGGTGTAGCCATCCTCAAACTCTGTCGTCGCTTGACCCTTTATCTCTTCTAAAGGACCTCCGGTACATAACGTGGTGGTTTATCTCCCGATGAATCATTTTTTTATGGCATCTATGATACATCTTATAAACACCATACATAATCACCAACAAAGAAATTAGTAATATGATGGCTAGTATTATGTTGGTTGTAGAAACATGAAATTTTAACTGTTCCAAGTCGGCGTTGTTGCTACCTCCTGCTGCGTTTTGCGCTATAATTACTTCTTCCTTTTTATCAGTCGAAGTCGAAGAACCCATCTTGAACAGATGTCGAACAGGTGATTTGTATTTCCGACGAAAACTTTGAATAACGTGTGCACTGGTACTTAATCAACGTAACGATTACACTAAAAATTGGCCAATGTATGAATTGTTCGAATGAGGCCGCAACTAGTGCCAATGTCCTCTCGCCCGTGGCTCCCATATTTGGTCCGATCACTGACTCTTAAGGTAAACACGCGCAGTGCGCGGTCACTGGCCTAGGGTCGCCATGTACGGATGGCCTATTTAATGAATGAAAGACGAGGTTCATAACATGTGTTTATTGTTCGAACACGGATTATAGACTGACTCATTACATGGTTGATACATAACTTATACGTAGACAAACAAGGCATACACCACAATACATATACAGGGTGGTCCAAACCTTGACGTCAAAAAAAAATTTTTAGATTCCTTACGTCATGAGCTATCAGAATTTACCCCATATTTTAAAGTAGTAAAAAATTACTTGAATAACTCCACAAATTGAGTTTTCGTGGTATTTTCTGTCTTTGTTTATTGATAAGAACAACAAAACAAACGAAATTTTACTTTATTTTTAAATTAAAAAATTTAAGCTTTTTTAAGTTTATTTGACCGACTACTCCGAAAAATCCTCATCATTAAGTATCACTTTTTTTTGCTTTTACGAAGGTTTAAGGTCTAGGACAGTCTTTAGATTACTAAAAATCCTTGGGATATGTTTTATTTTTTTATTTACGTACATTAATGCTATTTTGATGCGTTTTTAGCGTAAAATTTTGAATTTGGTATTTTTTATCCTACTTGTATCAAAGTGAGGACGCTAATTTTTTTGTCAGTAAATGCTTTATTTGTAGTAATACTTTTACAAAAAGAAACTAGTTAAAAAACCCAATAGTTTTTTTTATTAATAAATTTCTTCATTCCAGAACTTCTCAAAAAAATTTTTTTCAAAAATTCATAATTCGAAAACTACAAAAAATCGGCTAACATACATGGGGTATATTCTGATAGCCTATGACGTAGAGAACCCTAAAAAAAATTTTTTGACGTCATGGTTTGGACCACCCTGTATGTATAGGTAACGGCAACAGGTAGATACGTAGTTAATATTTTCACAGATGATAAAAACTAAAAAAGCATAAGAGAATAAATATTTTAGAAGGGCTCCCATACAACAAACGTAATATGTACATACTTATAGATGGTACGGAACCCTGTGTGCGCGAGTCCGACTGGCACTTGGTCGGTTTTAATTTCATTTCAAGGGTATGGTCTTACATATTTGAGAATAGGTCAAGAATATGGTCTTTATTTACCTACCATATTTATTCGATTCACTCGTTATGACACCAAACCAAAAACAAATGACAATCGAGAATTTGGGGTATTTTGGGAAGAGGCTGTTTTGTGAGTAGAGTCTTCTGTGATTTTCCCGCATTTAAAATTTAGGGTATTTTGGGAAAAGAGCCTTCTGTGTATCGGCCTTTATGAGCTTCATTCCATTTGGGATTAGCCCATATTAAGAAAAGTGCTAATGAAGAACGGTGCATACTGGCAACAGGTTCATTTGAATTTCATTCGTTACGACATTAGTTCTTTCCAACACTGGTAGTAATTGACAATTGGTGTATTTTGAGTTTAGTGTCGCGTGCACCGGATAGGTTTCCCCCATTCCAGGCCTCAGAAGTAACCATCTAAAATTTGGCTTGTGAATAAAAAATCACAATGTACCTATTTTGAATCTAGGATTGCTAAATTCGACTTCATGTAGGTAGGTATATGAATTAACTAAGAAGGATAGATGCACTTAAGTACCCAAGTACATTAGGTGCCTAGTGCAGCAAAGGAGAGGAAACACGAGCTCTCTGTTTGCCTCGCAAACTAGTCTCGTGCACAAACACAAAGAGAAGCGTCAATGTTGACTCGCCTCGTCAAGAACACCGGACAATATTTGCGTCCGAGTGTCATATTATCGTTATTTAAGTGCTACATAACATAATGGCTGGTGAGGTAATGAGGTTTTATGCTCATCCGTATACGTACATATATAAGTACATAGCTCTGTATTATTTAGCGTAGGTGCCTACGCAACTAGGATTATTTCTATCACAGCAATGATATGCGCAGAGTGCACTAAACTTTGTAATTAGTTTAGTGCACTCTAGTGCACTTGTGGGTAGGCCCCCCACAAGGTGGTCTGATGACCAGGTGAAGGTCGCAGGAGTCCGCTGGATGGGGGTGGCACAGGACCGGTCATTGTGGTAATTTTTGGGGGGGGCCTAAGCCTATGTTCAGCAGTGAACGTCTTTCGGCTGACATGATGACGATGATGATGATGACTCTGCGCATAGACCACTCTAGACACTTTACAAAATGAAAAGTAGTAAAGAGTTTCTTATAATTTCATTTATAGTGTCACTTTGGCATACTCATAGTTCCTGATTGAGCTAGGTTTCCAATTGGTTAATTTCGTGTCCATGTCACGGCTCAGCTGGCCTTCTACAGCTTCTACTGCGAACTTCGAAATCCGCAAATTACGATGATTTGTGTTGACACATTCGTTGGGAGTGACGGAGATAAATCGTCGAAATTTGCGGATTTCGAAAATCGCGGCAGGGCCACTGCTGCGTGTGCTTTGCTGTGATGTGATATATGGTTGGTGGATATCAAACGACAGCCATATTCTGCGGACTAAGGAATGAGACGCGTATCAATCAATCAATACAGCAAAATGCGTGTTTTAATTCGCATGTTTTGGAAATTATAAGTAAAGGTAGATATGTCATAATACTCGTAATTCAGGATTCACTGCTCAAATATGCGGATTTCATAATAGGTGCATGTAACTTATGCGTTTCGCTTTGCTATGTTTTAAACTGAGTCAGAAAAGTCATTCTTTGTAGAAAAGATACCATAGGTATTGTTATGATTCTTTCGTACTTGTTTTTCTAGTGCGCAGTATAAATTATGTATACTGTTTCCTCGGTATGGAACCGCTACAGAAACTGCAGATCCCGACAGGTGGATTATCGGTCGGCAGGGGTCCTCATGAATTACCTCAGTGAGGGAAACGCCCTTTTATATTATACACTAAATGAGCGGATATGGGGAGAGGTCTGGATGGGATTTAGTCGTAGCAGAAACACAAAAATATACGTTGTTATTGAAAATTCACTGGTTTTCTCCGTCTATATGGAAACAGTGATGCCCAAATTGAGGAGTTATCACATATGTATGGTACTATGGTCTCACCGCGGGCTACTAAGCTATGAACTATCGGCTATAAACACGAACAAAGGATAAGCACTCCCGTGTAAATAAAAGAGACACGGCGATACTCGCCCAGCTATCAGCTACCACCGCCGGGCGAGTATCTCCGTGTCTCTTTTATTTACAACGGGAGTGCGTATCTTTTGTTCGTGTTTATAGCCGATAGTTCATAGCTTAGTAGCTCGCGGTGAGACCAGTGCCTAAGGCAGTAGGTGCCTATCTTAGTTTCATAAAGGCGTATTTACTACCTACAGTTACCATCAGATACATCAGAGCGGCCAGGGCGCTCACAAATATCTGAGCAGGTCTCTACATAGTCTATATTATAGTCATGGCGTTTGAGTCCATGTTCAGATATATCTACTAACTACCTATAAACTACGAACAAATAAAACATGGAAGCTGCACGCCATACTAAATTGCATTTCAAATACGTCCAGAATTTTAGTTGACAAGTGTCACTCCCTGTTCAATGCATCACGCAATGAATTTGAATGTCAACCTATAAAAACTTAAACCGCCATTTAAAAATAGTTGTGATTGGTCCATCAAAGTTTTGATTGGCGATATTCAGTAAACATTTGTC